>AWOL01S0055207.1:58427-69538 GCA_000715115.1 Nicotiana otophora | reverse complement strand
GGGGAGGGGGAGGGGGGGGAGGGAAGAGAAGGAAAGATGTAGAGAATTAAGGTATTTTAGCACTACAGTGAGATAACCCATACCATCACCACTGATCCATAGTAATGCATTATACATGCAAGGTAATACTGTAGTTATTTTGTCATGAAAGCACTACTAGAATCCTAAGACCATAAAGCACATATGCAAACTCTGAGGCTACGTAGGGGGGAGAAAGGAAAGACGTATATGTTTCAAGTATTTTACGCACAATAGAGAGAAAACACATACTACCACCACTGATCCAAAATGATGTTACAATATATCTACGGGTACATTTTTTATTTCTATGCGGTTGTTAAATTACACATTTTTTAAGAAAGCCAAGCTTCCATCTCCCATGTCACGTCAGACACAAATATTTTACTGTTAAAGGTTTCCAGACACAGCCCGTTTATTACCAACTTGGAGATGCATCAGTCTCAGATCATATTTGAAAATTTGATTGTCGTAACTATTTAACCAGTTGACCTGTCTTTCTGGAATTGAAAGAAAGCGTCAAACGTTGTGATTGTATTATGACTAAACCAGATAAATTAATAGCATAATCCAAACAGGAAAATACTCCACTTCTAACCCAGTACAGCCCCCATATCATGCAAATATCTATCTTTTCCAATCTGATTAGAAATGTATCCTAATTTATAATCGATTTTAAAAGAAGATAGGATTCCATACACAGCACAGGCTTCAAGTCGAACAATAGCTAATACTTAAATGGACAGTTGAACTTTTTGGACTTGTAACTCACAACATATCATGTATCTGTACATGTTATGGTTGGTAAGCAAAGTGGTAAACGGACAGTTACCTCAATTGCTGCATCAGAGGCCTCAAATGAATCGTAACTAATGAAACCAAAACCCCGGGAATTCCCTGTCTCAGGGTCTCTCATTATCTGGAACAAAAGATAATACATCAGAAGATAACAACAACAACAACCTCTAAATGGCAAGTAAACTATGTGGTCCTAGTAAAATGTAAAGTGCTATATGAACCAATATACGCATAGTTATAGAGAAAAACAATATGTGCATTGTTTATCATTCAAGCTGGTCTAGCATGTTAACATGAATCACTAGCTAAGTAAGGAGGGCAATCATTAATAACACTGCAAACATGAAGGGGCCATCTCTTTATACCTCCCACACCCCCTGGAGAAAGAAAAGAAAGGGCAAGAGAGAACCTGTAGGAATCAACTTTAAAAGGGCTAGATGTTTGTTTAGAGGATGTACAAATACAATATCTCTAGCAGATTGTTAGGATTTAAAAACATAATCTGAAGCATGGACACAAAATAAACGAGACTTAATCAGCACGGATGGCTAGGAAGTCCAGACACGCATCTTTAAAAGAAGCAAAATGAAGAATCATGAATCATATGAAAGTAGAAGGGAAATGACTTTAACCTTTGGATTTGAGACAATAACTCCAAAAGCACTAAAAGTGTCATATAGAAGCTTCTCATCAACATCCTGCATATAAAACAGAAGTGGATTTATAAGCTAACAGAACCGCTAGCATGAGCAGTGTGATAATATGCAGGTGATGTTATACACCTAAATAAAAGCTGATATCCTATGTCTACGTCCAGACACTTTGGATGAGAATAGCACAAGAGTTTGTAAAATACTGTCAAAGAAATCTACTGCTTACAGGATCAAGGTTCCCAACAAACAAGTTGGCACCAACATCAACACTCTTTTTATCTTGTGATGCCTGTACGAGGATAACTTATTAGATTAAATAAAATGTGAAATATGTGGGACAATTCATTATAGAAAGGGGAGATGCATCAATGGCATATCATTACCTTATTCACTCGTATTGGTTTCCCATAAAGTTTAATCATATTCAGTACCTTTATTGCCTGCATTGGTAGTGCTTTAGAGAGAGAAAGCAAAGAATAGCAAAAACCAATTCCATGGTAAAAGAATATAACAGATAACAAGACACTAGCAAGTAAAAAGAGAGTAACAAGAAAAACAACTAACACATACATAGTCAGCATCTTCTTCACTTCGGAATTCCACAAAGCCATATCCCTGATGAGCATTAGTAACTCTGTCCTTAGGGACATAAACATTGACTGCAACACATAATGATTTATATAGCGAACAAGTGAGATTTAAAAGAATCTAAATTTCCCAAAAGATTTAAAAAAAAAGGAACAAGAAGATGCTGATTAAAAATTTAAAACCAAAGTGGATGTTAAACAAAATTTATCAAGAAGCTCCACTGATTTACTCCCTTTTTATGGGGACAGGGGGTTCAGTTAAAAATTTAGACATACCTACTGGACCTGCTTGAACAAACAACTCCCATAACAACTCTTCAGAAACCTGAATCCAGGAAAAAATTCTCAATTTTCTGAGTAATTCAACCCTGAAAGCAAAGCAAAACAAAACAAAAGCATAAAAGCAGGGAGGAGTTTGTGGAAGGGACACCAGCATCAAATTGGAGCATCAACTGGAAAAAGATGTTTCGTGTATAGGAGGAAGCAGTCATACTAAGGTTAATGATATTGGAAGGGAAAATTACCTAATCTGTCAGCATAAAAGGAAAGAGAAGCAGAATCTATTGCGGGAGATAGTTATTCACACCATAGAAAATGTTCAGCATTAACGGTGGCAAATGGACATGTTGGGTTGATTTTGGGTGGGTTAAAACTGAGTTAACCCATTTTATACTTTCGAGAAGCTCAGTAAATTTAAGGGAAAAGCTTTTACATGTATTCCTAGTGTCACACTGAGCCTTCGCGTTGTGTTTGAATCAGCTGCTTTTCTATTTAGGTAAGGAAGCTCGAATAGAGTGGTGGAGAAGGAAAAAACCCTAGGGGATTAGAAGGAAGGAAACAGATACCTGAGGGTCGAGGTTGCCGACATAGGCGGTGGCGTCTTGGTTGCGCTCCGCTGCGTGTTGGCCCAGCAGGTTTGCTCCAACTCCCGGAGCTATACGAGTCGTCATACCCAGAAAGAAGAATGCTCTGTGCAAGGAAAAACTAAACAACACAAAGGCCCCAAAAATAAAGGGCCAAATATCCAAAATCTCAATCGGGTCGGGTTATAAGTACGGCTTCTGCTATCCTCCAGAATAACGGCTTGGGCCCACTCCGGTCGGCGAGATAGGCTTACGTGAGAAGGCCGATCAATTGCTTTCCGACTCCGGTTTGTATTCCAACGTCATTTCCGGTATGTTACCGTGTTATTCATTGTATTGATGTATAAAATGATTCGGTAAATTTTATTGTTTGTCCTGTTGTGTTTCAATATATAGGTTTGTTTTACGTTAATAATAATATATGACGATTTGAATATTTATTTATATCAATAAAAAAAATTAATTGATGAGAGAAATTTTATATATAATAATACAATAATCATGTAAATATTAAAAAATATTATTACATTAGCATAATACGTAAATTCAAAATGAAAGATAGATAATTATGTATTGTAGTTTAAATGTATCTAATGTGATGGTATCTTACCGAACACCTCTTTGTAGATGATTTTTTTTGTGTGTATGTTTCCTTCTAATACTTTGTTGTTCTGCCATAACCAGAACTCTTGTTGTCGATATTAATATCTTTACACAAATTAAAAGGCTATTCTTTAGTTTCGGAAGACTAAAGTTGATTTCTCAATAAACACATACCTAGAAGCACATTGATCATTATCATAATTTTTGCATGTATGACGTTATTGTCAAAACTTATATATACTATATGTGTACTATTACATAAGCTATTCGGTTGATCTATAATTTTCGGTAGCATGACGAGCATATTTTTCTTCAAAATCAACTTATATGCAATGGAAGATCAATTTTAACTCAATCTATTATATATACGGTGACACTAATATACGTAAGAAATAATGAACTTGACAACAAACCTAGATGGTAGAAGGTTATTTGATATTAAGCATTTAAGTATCATTCTTGGTAGTAATTATTGGTATCGATCATCTTCTGCTGAGTCAAAACTAAAAAATATTTATTTTTACCATAAAACTTCGCAATACCTTTATTTAGTTGATCAACACATTCATTTCTGCTAGCTAAGATATCTCTTTAATTTTTATCGTACAAATTGCTTTTTAGTCTAATGATGGAAATATTTTTCTTATTAAATGCACTACTATTACCCTTTGGGTTGATAACCAAGTGTTATAGAAGAACCAAATCATCTTTTATTGGATGCTGTTCTTCATTTCCGACTGCAAGCAAGAAGTCGTTAAATGTTGGATTTGTTCTTACTTTTATATTTCTTGTCATTTGAATCTTTTTCACTTGAGGCCATAAGTATAAATTTGGCAAGCTAGCTTTTACAGTCTTTGCTTTCGTCAATTTTGGAACTATTGATAGTACTTGACAAAAATCACCTCCTAAACTGTCACTACCCAAAATCCATTATAGGCTGTGATGACGCCCAATGTCACCGTTAGAAAATCCAACAGTGAACCATCTAAATAATTACTCATTTTATTACTTGAAATCATGAGTTTTATTAATTAAAGGAATTTACACGTTGAAAATAATAGGTACATACATAATTAGTAAGATATAAAAATAAAAGATGACTATTATGCAAAACCCATAAACAACAAGTTGATATCCCAAAACTCGATATCACAAATGTATGAACAACTACTAAGAAATACAATACCAATACAATATCTGTCTGAAATGTAAAATAGACAGGATAACATAAATGAATATGAAAGAGACTCTGTGTGCTGCGGATCATAACATGGGATACAACTCACCGCAAAGTCTCTGCAATAGCTGCGTCTTTGCGGCCGAAAGACCTCCAAAAATATATACATGCACAATAAGTGCAGAAGTGTAGCATGAGTACGTAAATCAAAGCGTACCCAGTAAGTATCTAGCCTAACCCCAGAGAAGTAGTGACGAAGGGTGGACATTAGGGGCGGGCATTCAGTACTTCGGTTCGGTATTTAAGAATTTTGGTTCGGTATTTTGGTATTCGATTTATCAATTGTGTATACCAAATACCGTACCAAAGTATTTCGGTACGGTTCGGTATTTCTTTTTGGTTCGGTACGGTTTCGGTTTAATAATTTACCATGCCTAACAATCTACCATTGTGCGGCAAACAGAATGGGAACCATTAGATAAACAAAATGAGAATTGAATCCAGAGGAAAAAACAGGTAGTAATATGTAACTTTAGTTGTTTGGAACATCAAACAAATTGGTCTTATGAGATTGAAACTAAAACAATCAAAAACCACATTCAGAATACAAAAGTAGAACTTGCAAAAAAAGCTCCTACAGATTGTAATCTTGCGACTCCCTGAACTACAACTGAATTACCTTGAATTTCAAAAACAGGTTTCTGCCATTCTGCCTAACAAAAGGCGTGTAAGAAACATTCAAATCTGCCTAACAACATGCAGGAACACATACATGGCAGATGCACACCTGATTATCACATTCACAGCAAGTACTTGAAAGGGAAAAGAAGTAAATAAATATCACGACAAGCTAAGATAGTAACAACTACTAACGAGTAGCAACAGAATTAAACACATTGCAACAAAAACAGAGAGGGCATAAACCTGCCAAACAGAATTCGAGTTTACACTAATAGTCTCAAATCAACTTAGTCTTAATTCTTAAATACGGATTTTAGGAAGACGCTCAAGACAACGCCTAATATGCTTCCTTAAATAATATGTGCCACCCCTCTTTGGATGAACGTTATAGACTCGACCACAATGTTTGCACTCTACTTTGCGAACTTCTCCATTATCTTCTATCACCTCAAAGTGTTTCCAAATATGAGAGCGTACTTTAGGAGCACGGGGCATGATTGCACTTGAACCTAAAACAAAAAAGATAAATCATAAGTTAGAATATTATTTTTTGATGATAATAGAACAAAACTACAAAAGTATGTCACCAAACAAATAGAATATTAAACTTACCACTCAAGTTGCAAGCTGCAACTATACATCAAACAATACTAGTAGTGCTTCCATTATTTTTCATATCTAAAGATAATTCGACCAAATATGTCATACAAATAAACAAGTATGATATATTATTTTGAACTAAAATACACACAAAATATTAAAGCTTACCAAGCTCGAGTTCCTCAAGATATTCTCAGTCTTCTTCAACACTAATATGATTCTTCTCTTCTCTAAGCCAATCTTGAACACAACCAAGAGCTTGCATACATTTAGGATTCAATGAACTCCTAAATAAATCAAGAATACGGCCACCGGTGCTAAACGCACATTCCGACACCATATTAGAAATTGGAATAGCCAACACATCACGAGCCAACTACGAAAGAATAGGAAATCTAGGAGCATGTGTTTTTCACCAACTTAAGATATCAAATTCTTCACTAAAAGGCTCTTGTTCTTCACTAATTTATTTATCCAACTCCGATTTAATACCCCCATTTCTATTGTCTTCCTTTTGTTTCTTCAAGTGAAGCTTAGTCCTTATTAATGATGCAGTTATAACACTCCCACTAGATGTATTAGATGTGTTATTAGATAAAGTAGAACTAGATGGAGATTAAGGACAAGATCCAATTGAATACGTTTTTAGATACTCTTCAAACAAAGAATTCATATAAGCATACACCTCAACATTTATTGTCTTCCCCCTTTTCTCCCAAAAAAATTCTTTAAGTGCAAGGCTAACATATTCAAATTTGTTACGTGGATCCAAGACGGAAGCAATAAAAATTATTTTATTCATCTTTTCAGTCTCACCCCAATACTTCTTGAACTTTTCTTGCATCCGCTCAGCCATTTTTCTCAAATGCCCATCCTCACTAATTAATCAGATACCTCCTCAAAATAAGAATTACAAGTGACATAACGTGAACCTGAAACTTTTTTGGTGAGCTCGTGAAATCTTGCAAGAAATTCTATCACATTCCTCAGATTCACCCAATCATCATATTCAAGGGGACTTTCACTACTACCATCTTCACAAAGATGAGAACATACATAAGCAGAAAATCCATTATCAAAAAGATGAAACTTATCAAAGGCCTTTTCAAAGTTTTGTTCTATATCCAACATCAAAATACAATGTTTTGGTACATTCTACCTTTACATGTGCACAACATTGTTTAAACTTTAAGGTCCTTGCAGGCGAAGATCTCACATACCTCACAATATTTCTAACACGTGTGATAGAAGCATCAATTTCTCTCAAACCATCTTGCTGTAACGATCCAGCCGGTCGTTTTGAAAGTAATAGCCCCGATCCCCTATTTATTATTTCCCCTGCATCTATTTCTGCTATTGTGATTTGTCGGGAGGCTTCGTTTTGGTTTCTGGAGTGTTCCGGGACACTTAGTCCCTAAAACGGGAGCTTAAGCCTTTTGGACCATAGTCGAAACTGTATGAAGACGACTCCGGAATGAAATTCCGTTGGTTCTGTTAGCTCCGTTAGGTGATTTTGGACTTAGGGGCGTATCCGGATTGTGTTTTGGAGGTCCTTAGCTTATTTAGGATTGAAATGGCGAAAGTCGAATTTTTGAAATTTTGGGGCGGTAGTGGAATTTTTGATATCGGGGTCGTTTTCTGATTCTGGAAGTTGAAGTAGGTCTGTAATATTGAATATGACTTGTGTGCAAAATTTGGGGTCAATCGGACGTGGTTTGGTTGGTTTCGGTGTCGGTTGCCGAATTTGGAAGTTTCAAGTTCTTTAAGTTTGAACCAGAGGATGAATTGTGATTTTAGCATTATTTGATATGGTTTGAGGGTTCGACTAAGTTCGTATGGTGTTTTAGGATTTGTTGGTATGTTCTGTTGAGGTCCCGGAAGCCTCGGGTGAGTTTTGGGTGCTTAACGGGTGAAAGTTTGGACTTAGAAGAATTTTTGAGTTGCTGGTTCTGGTGTTTTCGCACCTGCGGTGGGAAGTCCGCAGGTGCGGCCTCGCAGAAGTGAAGCTGGGATCGCAGGTGCGTTTTTAGGCCGGGGAGTAAGTGGTCGCAGATGCGACGAGTGAGCCGCAAGAGCGAGTCGCATCTGCGGAAAGGAAGCCGCAGATGCGGAGATGAGAATGACCCAAGTTTCCGCAGAAGCGGACGATTGAGCGCAGAAGTGCATCCGCAGGTGCGGACTTAGGCGCGCAAGTGAGGGCTATGGAGTTTTATGAAAACTCGCAGGTACGGCGTCCTAGCCGCAGAAGCGAGTTCGCTGGGCAGAAAAGAGAGAGTTTCGAGGGCTTAAGTCATTTTTTCATTTTTGGACTTGGGAGCTCGGAAATTGGCGATTCTTTGAGGGATTTTCAGAGAGAGCTTTGGGGTAATGATTCCTAACTCATTTTTGGTTGTATTTCATTAATCTATAGTTGTTTTCTCCATTTAATTTCGGTTTTGGATTGAAAAGTTGGGGAAAATGGGGGAAAATTCCCTAAACAAAATTCCGAGTTTTGATTGGGATTTAGACATCGTGTTTGGTGAATTTTGGTACGAGTGAACTCGTGAGTGAACAGGCTTTCGTATTTTACAACTTTTACCTTATTCCAAGAAGTGGGTCCCACGAGCGATGTTTGAGTTAATTTCGGAATTTTCGTTAAAATGTTGATTTCGTTAATTAGATTAGTCTATTATTGTTGTATTTATGATACGTAATTGCTTTTGGCTAGATTTGAGCCATTCGGAGCCGGATATTCGTGGGAAAGATATTGTGACCGATTAATTGAGCTTGACTCGAGGTATGTGGCTTGCGTAACTTTGTGCGGGGGAAAATCCCCCTAAGATTTGGAATTATTGTGATATATGAGCGCCGTGTACGTGAGGTGACGAGTACGTACACAGGCTAGTTGTGAAAAAACCCGATTTTCTTATTGAGCAGCAACCTGTTTTCCTTTTATTTGAGTTATACCATTTTAATGAGTATTAATCTATTTTTATTCTTAATTGAGTTATTCCAATAAGTGTAGCGATCCCGTTTAGTCTAATACAGCATGTCTACGTGTCTTAACTACTTATGTGAACTTTGTGCAGCATGCTTAGTGAATTTTCTGCTTCTTCCTTGACTGGTACTTAGTCTAAATCGTAAGATTTTGTGATGTAGTTGTATTTCTATTGTTTGCGCTGCATATTTACTTTGGGACTACGGAACGGTATTCTGGGAGATACCCCTGTATTGCATATTTACTTTGGGACTACGGAACGGTATTCCGGGAGATCCCCCTGTACTGCATATTTACTTTGGGACTACAAGACGGTATCTCGGGAGATCCCCTGTTGTATTTTTGTGTATTGAGGTGTTACCTTCTATGAATTCTTTCTTGTTAAATTTCAGTCTTTATTTTTACTGCGATATTTCATTCTTGCCTTGCTTTATTATCATATTCTAGTAGGGCCCGGACCTGGCTTCATCACTACTCTACCGAGGTTAGGCTTGGCACTTTCTGGGTACCGATTGTGGTGTACTCATGCTACTCTTCTGCACATATTTTTTGTGTGCAGATCTAGGTGCTCCTTATCAACCGCACTATCAGTGAGTCGAGACAGGTTTGGAGACTTCAAGGTATATCTGCCGCGTCCGCAGACCTCGAAGTCCCCTTTCTACTCTTCCTCATGTCCATTATCTTCTGTATTTTCTTTTGATAGACTCTGATGTATAGAGACACTAGACTTTTCTTCCTGTAGTTTGTGATTCATGATGTTCCAGGTTTTGGGATTGTTGTGTATTTTTGAATAGTTGGCTAAAATTATATTTTCATTTCATTATTCCGCAAAATATTAGGCTTACCTAGTTATAGAGACTAGGTGCCGTCACGACGTCACACGGAGAGGAAATTGAATCGTGATAAGTTGGTATCACAGCTCTAGGTTCATAGGTGTCGTGAGTCACAAACCGGTTTAGTAGAGTCTCGCGGATCGGCACAGAGACATCTGTACTTATCTTCGGTAGGCTATGGAATTTGTAGGAAAATTTCACTACTTTGATTCCTTGTCACGTGAAAATTGTTGACTTCAAAGATTCTAAACTTCTGTATTCTATTCTCTCACAGATGGTGAGGACACGTACAAGCGGATCTGATGACCAAGCACCCGCACCCCTGCTAGAGCCGCGAGAGGCCGGGGCCGGGGTAGAGGACTAGGACGTTCACGTGGTGAAGCCAGAGCACCCGCACGAGTTGCTACAGAGGAGCCCCCAGTAGCTCAAGCTGGAGGGCAGACACCTGAGATACTTGTTGCTGCACCAGCCCTCCAGGAGACTCTATCCCAGTTTTTGAGCATGTTCAGCACCTTAACTCAGGGTGGATTGATTCCACTTGCTCCTGCCACATGTCCGGCCGGGGGAGGAGCACAGACTCCCGTCGCCGGTACTTCATAGCAACAGGTTCATGTCGACCAGGTTCCAGAGATTGTACCAATGCAGCCGGTAGCTCCAGCTCAGCCCCAGGTTGGGGCAACAACTTCTAAGGTGGAGCAACTCAGACTTGAGAGGTACAAGAAGTACCACCCACCTACCTTCAGCGGATTGGCTACAGATAATGCTTAGGGTTTTCTGGAGGAGTGTCATCATATTCTCCGTACTATGGGCGTAGCGGAGATGAGAGGGGTTTCTTTTACTACATTCCACCTTAGAGGAGCAACCTATCAGTGGTGGCGTGGTTATGAGTTGAGTAGTCCGGCTGAGGCAGCTTCACTTACATGGACTCAGTTCTCGAACATGTTTTTGAGAGAGTATGTCCCTCAGAGCCTCAGGGATTCATGGCGCGTAGAGTTTGAGCAGCTGCGCCAGGGTGCTATGACTGTGTTAGAGTATACAGTTCGCTTCAGTGATTTGGCCCGACATGCACCGGCCTTGGTTGCCACAGTTCGAGAGAGGGTTCGACGGTTTATTGAGGGACTCCACCCTAGTATCTGAATTAGTATGGCTAGGGAGTTGGAGATGGATATTTCTTATCAGCAGGTTATGCGTATTGCCAGGAGATTGGAAGGCATGCTTACCCGGGGTATAGAGGAGAGGGAGGCCAAGAGGTCTCGAGAGATTGGTTCTTATTCTGGTGCTCGTGCCCCAGTAGCTCGCCATGGTAGGGGTTATGTGAGCC
>AWOL01S0055207.1:35929-57917 GCA_000715115.1 Nicotiana otophora | reverse complement strand
AAGAGAGACCAAGAGGTCTCGAGAGACTGGTTATTATTCTGGGGCTCGTGCCCCAGCAGCTCGCCATGGTAGGGGTTATGTGAGCCGCCCTGTTCATTCAGCTCTTCCAGCCGCCAGCGGTGTTCCAGTTCCTTCTAGACCCTAGGAGCCTTATTATGCACCGCCAATATCTAGTGTGCCTCATGTACGAGGTGTTCCTAGCGGCCAGTCCAGCAGACCTGGCCCAAGCCAGTCACAGCAGCCACGCCCTCCCATACCTTGTTTTGAGTGTGGCGACACTCACCATGTGGTGAGGGATTGCCCCAGGATTGCACCTCCACATACTTCTCAGCCACAGCGTGCTCCACCGGGTCCTCACACTATGATTACAGCGCCCGGGGAGGTATAGGTCGCCCCAGAGGGGGAGGCCAGGCCAGATATTATGCACTTCCTGCTCATACAGAGGCAGTTGCTTCTGATTCTGTCATTACAGGTATTGTTCCGGTCTGTCATAGAGATGCATCGGTATTATCTGACCCAGGCTCTACATATTCTTATGTGTCCTCTTATTTTGCCCCGTATTTGGGCGTATCTCGGGATTATTTGAGTTTCCCTATTTATGTGTCTACTCCTGTGGGAGATTATCTTATTGTGGACCACGTGTATCGGTCGTGTTTGATTGCTCTTAGTGGTTTTGAGACCAGAGCCGATTTATTATTGCTCAGCATGGTGGACTTTGATACTATTTTAGGCATGGACTAGTTGTCGCCCCATTATGCTATTATTGATTGCCACGCTAAGACCGTGACGCTAGCTATGCCAGGATTTCCGCGATTAGAGTGGAGAGGTACCTTAGAGTATACTCCCACCAGAGTTATTTCATTTCTTAAAGCTCAACGAATGGTTGAGAAAGGGTATGATGCGTATCTAGCTTATGTGAGAGATGTTAGTATTGATACCCTTACAGTTGAGTCAGTTCAAGTAGTGAGGGACTTTCTAGATGTGTTTCCAGCTGATCTTCCGGGCATGCCGCCCGACAAAGATATTGATTTTGGCATTGACTTGTTGCCGGGCACTCATCCCATCTCTATTCCTCCGTATCGTATGGTTCCTCCTGAGTTAAAGGAGTTGAAGGAGCAATTACAGGAATTGCTTGATAAGGGCTTTATTCGGCCCAGTGTGTCACCTTGGAGTGCTCTTGTCTTATTTGTGAAGAAGAATAAGGATGGTTCTATGCGGATATTTATTGATTACCGCCAGTTGAACAAAGTCACAGTGAAGAACATGTATCCATTGCCTCATATTGATGACTTATTTGATCAATTATAGGGTGCCAGAGTGTTTTTCAAGATTGACTTACGTTCAGGTTATCATCAGTTGAAGATTCGGGGGCCAGATATCCCGAAGACTGCTTTCAGGACCAGATATGGTCACTATGAGTTTCTTGTGATGTCTTTTGGGCTGACCAATGCCCCAACATCTTTTATGCACTTGATGCACAGTGTGTTCCGCCCCTATCTGGACTCATTCGTCATTGTGTTTATTGACGACATTCTAGTATACTCCCGAAGTCGGGAGGATCATGAGCAGCACTTGAGGACTACACTTAAGACCTTGAGAGAAAAGAAATTATATGCAAAATTTTCAAAGTGTGAGTTTTGGCTAGACTCAGTGGCATTCTTGGGTCATATAATATCGAGCGATGGGATCCAGGTGGATCCGAGGAAGATTGAAGCAGTGCAGAGTTGGCTCAGACCGTCCTCAGCTACAGAGATCCGGAGTTTTCTTTGTTTGGCGGGGTATTACCGTCTATTTGTAGAGGGTTTCTCGTCTATTGCAGCACCTATGACCCGGCTGAACAGAAGGGTGCTCCGTTCAGGTGGACAGAGGAATGTGAGGAGAGCTTTCAGAAGTTTAACACAACTTTGACTACAGCCCCAGTATTGGTATTACCTATAAGTTCGGAGTCTTATACTGTATATTGTGATGCATCGCGGACTGTTCTCGGCGCGGTATTGATGCAGGACGGCAGGGTGATTGCCTACGCGTCCAGACAGCTGAAGGTGCATGAAAAGAACTATCTTGTCCACGACCTTGAGTTAGCAGCTATTGTTCATGCCTTGAAGATATGGCGGCATTATTTGTACGGTGTTCCTTGTGAGATCTACACCGATCATCGAATTTTGCAACATCTATTTAAGCAGAAAGATCTTAACTTACGTCACCAGAGGTGGTTGGAGCTACTTAAGGATTCTGATATCACTATTTTGTACCACCTTGAGAAGGCCAGTGTGGTGGCCGATGCTTTGAGTCGTCGGGCAGATAGTTTGGGAAGTTTAGCATATCTACCAACATCAGAGAAGCCATTGGCGTTGGATGTTCAGGCCTTAGCCAGCCAGTTTGTGAGATTGGATATTTCTAATCCGAGTCGAGTATTGGCTTGTGTGGTCTCTCGGTCTTCTATTTATGATTGTATCAGGGAGCGTCAGTATGATGACCTCCATATTCTTGTCCTTAAGGACACGGTGATGCTAAGGAGGTCACTATTGGAGATGATTGTGCATTGAGGATGCAGGGCATGCTATGTGTGCCCAACGTAGATGGTTTGCGTGAGTTGATTCTCTAGGAGACTCACAGTTCGTGATACTCTAATCATCCAGGTGACGCAAAGATGTATCAGGACTTGAGACAACATTACTGGTGGAGGAGGATGAAGAAGAACATAATAGAGTATGTGGCACGATGTCTGAATTGCCAGCATGTAAAGTATGAGCATCAACGGCTAGGTGGGTTGCTTCAAAAGTTAGAGATTCCAGAGTAGAAATGGGAGCGGAACACTATGGATTTCGTTGTTGGACTCCCACGAACTCAGCGGAGGTTTGATGCAGTTTGGGTGATTGTGGATAGGCTGACCAAGTCAGCTCATTTCATTCCTGTGATGACTACCTATTCTTCTAAGCAGCTAGCTCGAATCTACATCCGTGAGATCGTCAGGCTTCATGGCGTACCGGTATCTATTATCTCTGACCGAGGTACGTAGTTTACATCACGGTTTTGGAGAGCTGTACAGCATGAGTTGGGTACTCGGGTTGAGTTGAGCACAACATTTCACCCTCAGACGGACGGACAGTCCAAACGCACTATTCAGATACTGGAGGATATGCTCTGCGCTTGTGTGATAGATTTTGGGGGTGCTTGGGACCGGTTCTTGCCACTTGCGGAGTTTGCCTACAACAACAGTTATCAGTCCAGCATTCAGATGGCACCATATGAGGCTCTGTATGGTAGGCGGTGTCGGTCCCCAGTGGGTTGGTTCGAGCCGAGCGAGGCCAGATTATTGGGTACGGACTTGGTTCAGGATGCCTTTAAAAAGGTTAAGGTAATTCAGGATAGACTTCGCACAACCCAGTCCAGACAGAAGAGTTATGCGGACTGAAAGGTTCGCGATGTTGCATTCATGGTTGGAGAGCGGGTCTTGCTCCGGGTTTTTCCTATGAAGGGTGTTATGAGGTTTGGAAAGAAGGGCAAGCTGAGTCCAAGATTCATTGGTCCATTTGAGGTGTTGTGTCTAGTTGGGGAGGTTGCTTATGAGCGTGCTTTACATCCCAGTCTAGCACGAGTTCATCCGGTATTCTACGTTTCTATGCTCCGGAAGTATCACGGTGATTCGTCTCATGTATTGGATTTTAGCTTAGTCGAGTTAGACAGGAATCTATCTTATGTTGAGGAGCCAGTGGCTATTTTGGATAGGCATGTCAGAAAGCTAAGATCAAAGAACATTGCTTCTGTGAAGGTTCAATGGAGGGGACATCCGGTCGAGGAGATGACTTGGGAGACCGAGCAGGATATGCGTAGCCGTTATCCTCATCTTTTCACCACTTCAGGTATGTCTCTATGCTCGTTCGAGGATGAACGATTATTTTAAGAGGGGGGAGGATGTAACAACTTGGCCTCGATCCCCCTATTTATTGTTTCCCCCGCATCTATTTCTGTTATTGTGACTTGTCGGGAGGCTTCGTTTTGGTTTTTGGAGTGTTCCGGGACAATTAGTCCCTAAAACAGGAGCTTAAGCCTTAGGATTTGGACCGTAGTTGGAACTATATGAAGACGACTTCGGAATGGAATTCTGTCGATTTTGTTAGCTCCGTTAGGTGATTGTGGACTTAGGGGCGTGTACGGATTATGTTTTGGAGGTCCGTAGCTTATTTAGGCTTAAAATGGCGAAAGACGAATTTTTGGAGTTTTGGGCCGGTAGTGGAATTTTTGATATCGGGGTCGTTTTCCGATTCCGGAAGTTGGAGTAGGTCCGTAATGGTGAATATGACTTGTGTGCAAAATTTGGGGTCAATCGGACGTGGTTTGATTGGTTTCGGCGCCGGTTGTCGAATTTGGAAATTTCAACTTCTTTAAGTTTGAATCAGAGGATGAATTGTGATTTAGCGTTGTTTGATGTGGTTTGAGGGCTCGACTAAGTTCGTATGGTGTTTTAGGATATTTTGGTATGTTTGGTTGAGGTCCCGGGAGCCTCGGGTGAGTTTCGGGTGCTTAGCGGGTGAAAGTTTGGACTTAGAAGAATTTTTGAGTTGCTGGTTCTGGTGTTTTCGCACCTGTAGTAGGAAGTCCGCAGGTGCGGCCTCGCAGAAGTGAGGCTAGGATCGCAAGTGCGTTTTTAGGCCGGGGAGTCAGTTGTCGCAGATGTGACGAGTGAGCCGCATGAGCGGAGCCGCATCTATGAAAGGGAATCCGCAGATGCGGAGATGAGAAGGACCCAAGGTTCCGCAGAAGCGGACGATTGAGTGCAGAAGCGCATCCGCAGGTGCGGAGTTAGGCACGCAAGTGCGGGCTCTGGAGTTCTATGAAAACTCGTAGGTGCGGCGTCCTAGCCGCAAAAGCGGTACTGCAGGTGCGGTTCTGGGCTCACAGAAACGAGTCCGCTGGGCAGAAAAGAGAGAGTTTCAAGAGCTTGAGTCGTTTCTCCATTTTTGGACTTGGGAGCTCGGAAATTGGCGATTCTTTGAGGGATTTTCAGAGAGAGCTTTAGGGTAACGATTTCTAACTCGTTTTTGGTTATATTTCATTAATCTATAGTTGTTTTCTTCATTTAATTTCAGTTTTGGATTGAAAAGTTGGGAAAAATAGGGGGAACAATTCCCTAAAAAAAATTCTGAGTTTTGATTGGGATTTAGACATCGGATTTGGTGAATTTAGGTACGAGTGAACTCGTGTGTGAACGGGCTTTCGTATTTTATGACTTTTAGCCGATTCCGAGAAGTGGACCCCACGGACGATTTTTGTGTTAATTTCGAAATTTTTGTTAAAATGTTGATTTCGTTAATTAGATGAGTCTATTATTGTTGTATTTATGATACGTAATTGCTTTTGGCTAGATTTGGGTCATTCAGAGCCGGATATTCGTGGGAAAGGCATTGTGACCGATTAATTGAGCTTGACTCGAGATAAGTGGCTTGCCTAACTTTGTTGAGGAAAAATACCCCTAAGATTTGGAACTATTATGATATGTGAGCGCCGTGTACGTGAGGTGATGAGTACGTATATGGGCTAGTTGTGGAAAAGCCCGATTTTCTTACTGAGCAGCAACCTGTTTTCCTTTTATTTAGTTATACCATTTTAATGAGTATTAATCTATTTTTATTCTTAATTGAGTTATTCCAATATGTATAGCCATCCTGTTTAGTCTAATACAACATGTATACGTGTCTTAACTACTTATGTAAACTTTGTGCAGCATGCTTAGTAAATTTCCTGCTTCTTCCTTGACTGGTACTTAGTCTAAATCGTAAGATTTCGTGATATAGTTGTATTTCTATTGATTGCGCTGCATATTTACTTTGGGATTAACGATATTCCGGGAGATCCCCATGTACTGCATATTTATTTGGGGTAGTTTCGGACCAAGTTTAGGTGTTCTAATGTTGTTGGTTGCTGGTTCTGGTATCGTGCTTCGCGATCGCGAATTGACTTACGTGATCGCAAATAAGGAAATTGGTGACTGCCTTTTTGTGCTTCACGAATGTAAAGAAAGAGTCGCAAACACGAAGAAGGACTGGGGGTCAGGTGGGCTTTACCCTACGCGAACGCGACAAGGTAGTCACGAACGCGATAAATTGCTAGGCCGGCAGCTTGCCCTTCGCGAACTCGGGAAGACAACCACGAACGCGAAAGAGGAGTTCAAGGATGGGGGCGAGTTGTTCATCGCGAATGCGATGCAGTGGACTGCTAGGTCTTCGCGAACAGGATGAAGGTCGGGCCTGGGCAGACTTGTTTTAAACCGATATTTGGCTCATTTTCATATCATTTCTTCCATGGGAGCTGACTTTGGTGCGCTCTTTTGAGTGCCATTTTCATCATATATTATGGGGTAAGTGATTTCTACACATTGTTAGTTGAATATACGCATTTAGGCTTGTAAATTCAAGAATTTAAGTGAAAAATGTGGGATTCTTGGTAGGAGCCCTAGAATTTATAACTTCGAGTTTTGACCACGATTTTGGGCATGGAATTGAAAATAAATTATATATTTGAACTCGTAGTATTATGAATAATGTTTATCTTCGAAATTTTTTGAAATCCGGGCATGTGGGCCTGAGGGTTGACTTAGTTGACTTTTTGAGCGGAGTTGAGAATTGTTATAAATTGATTAATTATGAATATTGGAGTATATTTTTATTAGTTTCACGTTGTTTGACTAGTTTCAGATCGATGGGCATCAGTTTGATGTGTTAGAGAGGCGTTGGAGACGGTTATGAAATTTCGGAGCGAGGTAAGTCTCCTGTCTAACCTTGTGAGGGGGAATTTACCCCGTATATGTTATATTTGTTATGTGCTACATGTTGTGAGAGCAACGCACGTATGAGGTAACGAGTATCTATGCGTATGTTAGAATTCCTGATTAGGTCCGGGTAGACTTACATTCGCGCTATGCTTTATTTGCAACAATTGAGTTATCATTTCTTATTTAATTGCTTTAATTTAACTTCAACATGAGACTAGACTCGCGTAGAGTGTCGGACTTGCCATTTTAGGTACTTAACGAGCTACGTGATTAGCCGTGGAAAATTATGCTTCCCTTACGAATTTCTTCTGCATTGTGCGTATTCATCGGGAAAAAAAATTTAATTTCATAACTCACACATATATTCGTGAGTGGGGTCAAGGTCACAATAAGGCTTTTTATTCTAAGGGGATCAGGCCGTTCGCCTCGGCAGAATTTTTGTAACGCAGTCTTATGGGATCGGGCCGTTCGCTTAGGCAGGATTATTGTAACACGCTCTTATGGGATTTGGCCATTCGCTTCGGCAGGATTATTATAACACACTCTTATGGGATCGGGTCGTTCGCTTCGGCAGGATTATTGTAATACACTCTTATGGGATATGGTCGTTCGTCTCAGCATGTTTATTGTAGCACATTCTTATGGGATCGGTCCGTTTGCCTCGGTATTTCATGACATACTCCTATGGGATCGGGCCGCTCGCCTCGACAGAATCGTGCGTATTATTTGACAAGAAGCCGATATAATCTGTGAGTTTTCCTGACTTGAGATATGATGATCTATCTGGTGGTGGCCTTTATATACTCCTTTAATGAAATAACCGATATTTGAGGACTTATCTTTACTGTTCAGTTGAGGATCGTATCGTGAACCTATATTTGTTTTCACTGTTTAATTACCATACTTCATACTTGTCTACTTTATTATATTGATTTATTGGACTACTAGTAACTGTCGATGTCGACTAGGGGTGGGCATAAAATCCGAAAAACCAAATTTCGAACCGAATTAATTTGGTATTTCGGTTTTAATTTTTTCGGTATTTCAATTTATTTCGGTATAGAAATTACCGGTATTTCGGTAGTTCGGTACGGTATACGGAATTGAATTTTTGATATTTCGGTATTTTGGTATTCCGAAATACCGAAATAGTTTAGTCCAAGCCCAACTTTATTTTTATTTTTTAGCCCAATAACTTTAAGCCCACACCCCAAAAGTCCAAAACCCCTAATTTCCTAATCCCTTACCCTTAGGCTTAGTCGCTTAGAGGCAGACAAGAATTTCAAGAAACCCTCACGACTTTGCTTGGTTGTTGCGGCGATCGGATTCACGAGTTACGACTCACGACTACAACCTCGGCGACAACGACTCCTTTCATCGGTGATTGCTTGTTTGCTCATTGTTGACCTTTATTCAGGTTCATAACTTCTCCATTCTTCATTCAGTTATGTAGCTATACTTAAGTCTAAATGGCAGTACTAAAGTGAGAACAAGTGGTTGCACTAGTGACTCTGATTTAAATAATCAGTTGGATGGGCTAATAGAGGTGGCGTTGAAAGGGTTAATGGTAAGTTTAGAGAGGGTGATGAAAATGGCTGATTGCGTTAGGCTTAAGACGTTGAAGGGCTTGTTAGATATCTTGAATCCTACACAGTGTGTGCATCTCTTGGCTGCTATTTCAATGCTTCAAATACAGATGAGGAAATGTGGTAGAAAAAGAGAAAATTTTTGCAGTTAGTTTGAAAGTTTAATGAAAAAATATGAATATTAATATACTATAGTTTTCTTGTACAATTTCGTTAGGTTTAGCTAGTATGAGAATAGAGGATAAGCTTCATGAAATTTGCTATAGAGTATTAGAGCTTTTGTTACTACCAATAGATTACTGTGTAATTCTACCTATATTTTTGTATGATATTCTAAAATTTTGGTTTTTTTCCAGCTTAATCATACTAGAAGTAGTGTTTTGCTTGTAGTATTCTATTTAGTGTTTTGGTTTTAACAATTTATGTTTATATTTGTTTTAATTTTGTATAGATGGCGGATGAAAGTAGAGTAAGTGATGTTGGTTCAACTGAAAGCTTACCTATTACTGATGATAGCAATGCCAACACAATTGATAGTGATACTCAATATTCTAAGAAAAGAAAAGCCATGCAACCTAGATCCGAAGTTTGGCAACATTTTGATAAATTTGAGGTAAATGGGGTCGGTAAAGCAAGGTGTAGATATTGTAAGCAAGTTTATGCTGCTAATACATCTAGGAATGGAACAAGAGGATTGAAAAATCATTTGACTAGATGCAAAGAATACCCACATAACATTGATAAAGATAATAGTCAAATAAATATAAATTTTTAATCTTGCCAAAATGATGGAAGATCACTTTGGAAATTTGATCAAGAAGTGGTTAGGAGGGCCTTAATTGAGATGATAGTTATTGATGAACTACCATTTAGCTTTGTAGAAAAGGAAGGCTTTATGAAATTTATGAGAATAACTCAACCACTATTTCATCTTCCTTCTCGTAGAACAATAACAAGGGATTGTTATGAAGTTTACGGTGAATTGAAGTAAAATCTAAGAAGGTCTTTTAGAGAAGCACAACCAAAAATTTGCCTCACAACAGACACATGGACTTCATTGCAAAGAACAAATTATATATGTTTGACAGCCCACTTCATTGATAGGGATTGGAAGTTGCATAAAAGAATACTAAATTTTTGCCCTATCACTAGTCATAAGGGTGAAGAGATGGCTAAAGCTATTTGTAATTGTTTGCTTGAATGGAAATTAGACAAGGTGTTCACTACTACTGTAACGACCCGACCGGTCGTTTTGAGCCCTAGTGCGTCGTTCGGCAGTTTGGGACCCTGAGCAACTTCACTTCGGGTATTACAACTTGTACGCGTGGTCGGAATTTAATTTTTGGAGGTTCGGAGTTGATTTGGAAAGTAAATTCTGATTTCGGAAGCTTTAAGTTGGAAGAATTTGGCTAAGGTTGGATTTTTAAGTAAATGACCTCAGAATTGGGATTTGAAGATTCCAACTTGTTCTTATGATGATTTTGGACTTGGGCGTATGTCCGGATCGAGTTTTGGATGACCTAGGAGCGTTTCGGCGCCTATTATGGAAGTTGGCATTTTTGGAAGAATTTTCTAAATTTGGGTTGAAGTGCATTTCAATGTTATTGACGTCCGTTTGGGATTCCGAGTCTGGAAATAGATCCGTATGGTGATTATGGTATTGGGAGCACATCCGGATGTGGATTTGGAGGTCCGAAGGTCATTTGGCGAAAGCTGAAATTTGAAGGTTTTTGAGAAGTTTGACCGGGAGTGGACTTTTTGATATTGGGGTCGGATTCCGATTCCGAAAGTTGAAGTAGGTCCGAAATGTCGAATGTGACTTGTGTGCAAAATTTGAGGTCAATCGGACGTGATTTTATAGATTTCAGCATCGAATGTAGAAGTTTGAAGTTCTAAAATTCATTAAGTTTGAATTGGGGTGCGATTCATGATTTCGATGTTGTTTGATGTGATTTGAGGCCTTGAGTAGGTCCGCGTTATATTATGGGACTGGTTTGTGTGATTGGACAGGGTCCCGGGGGCCTCAGGTGTGTTTCGGGTAGTTTCAGACCAAATTAGAGCAGTTTTGGATTGTTGTTGATGGTGTTTGATTTCCTTCTTCGCGAACGCGAAAGAAGTCCCGCATTCGCGAAGAGGAATTTGAGGGGTTACTGGGTTTGGCCTTCGCTAACGCGAGGCAGTGGATGCGAACACGAGGCAAGAGCTGGTCAAGACTTCGCGAACACAGCCAAGGCGGCGCGAACGCAAAGAAGAAGGGGCAGGGCAGCTGGCCTTCGCGAACGCGATCAGAGGGTCGCAAACGAGGAGAGAGATTTCTGGGCGTGAGTTTGTTGAGCTTCACGAACGCAAGGGATGTGCCGCGTTCGCGAAAAAAGGTCGGACTGGGCAGTGAGTTGTTTTAAAATGAGAGTTTGGCCATTTTCACTTCATTTCCTCAATGGGAGCCGGTCTTGGAGCCATTTTGGAGCTCCATCTTCATCATCTATGTCAAGGTAAGTGATTCCCACATGATGCAAGTTAAATGCTTGGATTATATATGAATTTAGACATGAAAATTTATAGAAATTTGGGATATTAAGAGAAAAACGTAGAATTTGGTTTTTGTTTGGATTTTGACCATGAATTTGGGCATGAAATTGGAAATAAATTATATATTTGAGTTCGTGAAGTTATGGGTAATGGTTATTTTTGAAAATTTTCGGAATTCGGGCACGTAGGCCCGAGGGTTGTTTTATCAATTTTTCGAGCGGAGTTGGAAATTGTTGTAAATTGATTAATTATGAGTATTAGAGCATATTTTGATTGAGTTGCATCTTATTTGACTAGTTTTAGAGCGACGGGCATCGGTTTGAGTTGTTGGAGCAGATTTGGAGCCGGTTATGAAATTTTGGAGCGAGGTAAGTCTCCTTTCTAACCTTGTAAGAGGGAATTAATCCCATAGGTGAATTGATTAAATATGTACTTCTACTTGCGGGGGCTACGTACGCACGAAGTGACGAGAGTCCGTACATAGCTACTAGCTATGCCTATGTCCGGGTAGTTTTAGGTTTGCATCATGCCTTGTTGATATTGTTATTTGATTTGTCGTTACCGTTTGCCTTGAAAAGAAGCAAGATTGAGGTTTGCGTATTAAATTGTCTTAAGAAGGATTTAAATTGAGAAAAATTAAGTTTTCAAAAAGTTTTTATTTGGACTTCGTAGTTTTGAAAAGAAATTGAGGAATATTATAATAACTTAATAAATTTATATTTGACCGCGTCGCATGTATGATCCACGAGCGGGGTAATAGATGCATCTATGGTTCGTACCGTTCGACCCTCGGCAGTGCACAATTTATATTTATTTGTTGGATCGGGCCGTACGACCTCGGCATAACTTGCGCATGATTGTATTAATTGCTTCGGAAATTATAATAATTGATACTGCTTCATTGGCCGGAGATATAAATTGTTAAACGATGAAAATGAATTTGGAGAAATTTCTTATTAACAAAAGAATTATTTACTTATTTTATGATATTGGGCTTACAGCTGTTCTCCATGATCCATGCTCAATTATATCATTGGTATATTAATTATAGCCCATAGTAAGTGTCTGAGTCGACCCCTCGCCATTATTTCTTCGAGGTTAGAGGCGGGATACTTACTCGGTACGCGTTGATTTACGTACTCATACTACACTTGCTGCATATTTTTGTGTAGGTATATATATATCTAGAGGCCTTGTGGGCGCAAAGGCGGGGTCATTGCGGAGACTTAGGTGAGTTGCACTCTCTACTACGATCCGCAACTAGCAGAGTCTCCTTCAGAGTATTTATATTTCTCATGTCCAAATTTGTATTCCGGACGGATGTTGTATTTTATTTTCCTTCCTATTTGATGCTCATGCACTTGTGACACCAGGTTTCGGGATGATTATGGGTTGTCCTGTATTGAACTTGTCGAAAATATTATTATTTACCCTGTAAATTCAATCTTTTACTATTTAATTGAAGGAAATTATGATTTCAAAATACTAAAATGAGATCCAAATTAAGTACTTATTTTTGGCTTGCCTGACAACGGTGTTCGGAGCCATCACGACCTTTAAGGGATTTTGGATCGTGACAATTACCGTGGACAATGCTTCTTCAAATGATGTCACAGTCAAAGAATTGTCTAAAAAGTTAGATATATGGAAAACTAATATGAAGAGTGGTAAACATCTCCATATGAGATGCATGGCTCATATAATAAATCTAAATGTGCAAGTGTAACAACCCAATATCCCCTCTGTGTGACGTCGTGACGGCACCCAGTCTCTACAACTAGGTAAGCATAACATTTTACGAAATAATGAAATGAAAATATAAATTTAACCAACTATTCAAAAATACACAACAATCCCAAAAATCGGAACATCGTGAATCACAAACTACACGAAGAAAAGTCTAGTGTCTCTATACATCAGAGTCTATCAAAATAAAATACAAAAGATAATGGACATGAGGAAGAGTAGAAAGGGGACTCCGAGGTCTACGGATGCGGCAGATATACCTTGAAGCCTCCAAAACTATCCCGGCTCACTAATAGTGCGGCTGATAAGGAGCACCTGGATCTGCACACGAAAAACATGTGCAGAAGAGTAGCATGAGTACACCACAATCGGTACCCAGTAAGTGCCAAGCCTAACATCGGTAGAGTAGTGACGAGGCTATGTCCGGCCCCTACTAGAATATAATAATAAAGCAAGGCAAGAATGAAATATCGCAGTAAAAATAAAGACTGAAATTTAATAAGAAAGAATTCATAGAAGGTAACAGCTCAATACACAGAAATATGCAGTACAGGGGGGATCTCCTGAAATATCGTTTCGTAGTCCCAAAGTAAATATGCAGTACAGGGGGATCTCCCGAAATACCGTTTCGTAGTCCCAAAGTAAATATGCGGTACAGGGGGATCTCCCGAAATACCGTTCTACAGTCCCCGGAATCGAATTAATATTCCTATGTCATGAGTTACTTACAAATGTCAGATCAAGAGGCATGATACTGTTAGCAATAATAATAAGTGGTGTACCATCAACAATTTTATTATGAGGTTGTACAACTCACTTTAGATTTAATATACCTCTTCAAACAACTGGAATAATCATCACAAAATATATCAAAGCAGAGCAATAATGCTAAAATTTATAAGGAAAGCCAAATTGATAATATGTGATGAAGCGTTTATGGCTAAGCGTCAAAGGATCGAACAATTTCCTTGAGTATTAGAGATATATTGGATATTAATGAACTATTTGGAGGAAAAGTAATAGTTTATGTAACGATCCGACCAGATATTTTGAGTTCTAGTGCATCGTTCAGCGGTTTTGAGGCCTTGAGTAGCTTCACTTCATGTTTTATGATTTGTACACGTAGTCGAAATTGAATTTCGGGAAGTTCGTAGTTGATTCGGATGGAAAATTCTCAATTCGGAAGCTTTAAGTTGGAAGAGTTGACCAGGTTTGACTTTTGAGTAAATGACCTCGGAATCAAGATTTGAAGGTTTCAATAGGTTCGTATGGTGATTTCGGACTTGAGCGTATGTTCAGGTTGAGTATCGGGTGATCCGGGAGCATTTCGACGCTCATTGTGAAAAGTTGGCATTTTGATGGTTTTAGAATTTTCTAAATTTGGTTTGAAGTGAACTTTGGTGTTATCGATGTCCGTTTGAGGTCCCGAGCCTTGGAATAGGTTCGTATCGTGATTTGTGACTTGTACGTAAAGTTTGGCGTCATTCCGGAAAGTTAGTATGAATCAGACGCGTTCGTCGAAGTTGGAATGTTTGAAAATTAAAAGAAGGATTTTGATCATCAATTCATAGTTTGGATGTTGTTTGGTGTTATTTGAGGCCTCAATTAGGTTCGTGTCATGACTTGGGACTGATTGGGCATCTATAAAGGGTAATCCCACTATACCAGAATCAACTCTTTATAATATAGTGTTGAAAACTTGTTTTTGTTCAGGATCTTGTATGGCCTTCTTAATACTATATTAATCTTTTTTCTTTGTGATCTACTTTTTTTAATCTTTAACGCTATTGTTATAGAATACATTTATGTACCCTAAATTTATTTATTTTTAACTTGAGAAATAATTTTACTCATATGATGAATTTAAAAATAATTAAGATGGATTCCCGTGCTAAATAATTAATTGAATTTTTGATTATTTGGTCTTAACATAAAAAATAATTTATTTTCTGTTGATTCAGATTCTTAATATTAGTTCATCTCTTGTTTTAAATATTTAACCGTAATTATAATTTTATCCACCATAAATTTTATTTTCAAAAAGTAAAAGATCGATTTGACATTCCACTTTTAGATACTTATGTTTGCAAAATTATTAGTGGTATTGACTCTTACCACCTTTTTCTTTCTCTTTCTCATATATTTATATTCTTAAAAATTTTCTTAGTTGTTCTTTTATAATTGGGTATATTTTTCAATATTACACAAAAAAATAATAATAACAAAATATTATTTGAGTAGGAAAGCAGTTCAAATAATAGTAAAAATATATTATCATGGGGATTTTCCCCCTCAATTTTAATGCTTTATGCAGTCCATTTAACATTACTCTTTTTTTGGTATTGGATATTATGGTGTGATAATATATTACCAATATAGAAGATTCTTATGAAATTGATTTTATTAAATCTTACTACATATTTTTAATAAGAATTCAATAGACAAAATTTTAATATTTTATAATCTTAAATATTAAAAAAATTAACATAGAAGTTATTGTAGTCCAAAAAATAGGTTATTACAGTTATGTCTTTTCGCTATGAGTTCTTCTATTTAATATTTTAGGGTTATTTAGGTCTATCAATATTATATTCGTGCTTTTATAATAAATATAGGCTCTCCTTTTTCTAAATGGATTTGGACTATATAATACATTCTTAAATTAAATTAATAATAGGACAAAGTAATACGTTTTCTAATTAAATTTGTAATAGGAAATTTTTAAGAAGTATATTCTAAAAGTAATAGGATTACATGGCTAAAGGTATTAGGATTATACTAATAGGATTCCTAAAGGTAATCATATATGATTCCTAACGTGTATTATGTTCTAAAACTAATAGGATTAAAGGTTAATGTCTAGAATTCTGGTTATGTCCTTTTATTGCGAGTTATTATGCTTAATATTAATATGTTATTTTTGTAAACTAACATTATATTCATGCTTTTATAATAAATATAGATAGATTATATATCAATAATACAAGATACAAAAAACTTGCAATATTATTAAAAAAAGTAAGGTACAAGGTAAAATTACTATATAAAAGATAGGGTAAAAAATAAAATTAGATTATTTAATAATAAGGAAGGGCAAGATGAGACAAAAAAAGGTAACGACGCGACCACACTAAACTGGTCATTCCATAAAGTGACACTTTTCGTCGTTATGTAATAAAAGATTTAATGATACGATACAATAAAATTTAAGTAATAATCAAAACAAACATTATATCTAAAGTAACAATACGGTACAATACAACATGTAACAACCATCCAAACAAGCTGTCAAAATTCAGGTGAAATCTACCACACTACTTGCGATTGTACATCCATGTTCTCAACAGGAAGCTCGCGCTGCTCTTCTCATAGTACCATATTACATTACACATTGTTGATTCGTTGAACTTGTTAGATCACCATGTAATTTATCGGGATGACATTTTGTCCCAAGCTTTAAATTTTGGTTACATGTCACAACATTGGGTTTCAATGTAAGGCAGAGAACAATGTCTCAGGTGCAAATTAAGAACTAAGACTACAGCTACTTCCCTACTTGCAAGTTTTCTTCGGTTGAATAGTTTGTAAAGCAGCAGCTGCAACTTAATTTCTTCTCCTTTGCAATTTAATTGCCTCTCCTTTATATACCTGCTATTATATAACTGCACTAACTCAAAGCTGATTTGTTCATGTTCAACACCTCAAAAGAGCCAGTTATGGCTTATATACAAGCAACACCTTTAATAAAAATGATCATCATCTTAGTCTCAATACATACCTCTCTATTTAGCTAAGAAAAGAGAGAGAAGCTTAAAGGTACAGGAATGCTGGGTGCTTAGATCAACTTGGAACATAAATTCTTCAACACATAAAGTCCAAAGTATTGTGGCAAAAACTTTGCAGATTTATATTTGGGAAGAAAAATAGCTATCTGTTCAATTGAAATATCAATAATAAATAAGATATTGAAGGGTGTCACATTCAGCAATACTGTAATAAACTAAAAACTAAAGTAATTATTAACTCTCAGATAATGAAACATCAAATTTTGCTTGACCATTATAAATAGTACATTCAGATAGAAGGGAATACATCTCATTATTGAGTTCACTGAGATTAATGTGTAATAAAAAACATATAAGACGATTTCATGGTGGCTATGAGTAATATATAGCAGAGATATGATGAACCATCTTCTCGATACCCTTCTGACTTCTTGTTCATAGTTATGTTGCAGTTTCTTTTCTTTTTTACTTTGCTCCTTGTAAATGATTAACCTCCTGCTAACCAATTTGATTTGGTATAACTAGTCAGCATCCAATGCTCCCTCCATACATATTTCCAGGGTTAGATATGTACAGGAGCACCATCTCATTTCATCATGACCAATACAACTTTTACTATCAACGACATCCCATTACATCATAATACTCCAGAGAGAGCAGTTTAAGACAACTGATATATCATGTTTCGTATTTTTTCCACTTCACTCAATATCTAAAACCAAAGTTCTTCTACGAGTGACTTATCTTACACCCCAACTTGACATGTCAAATCCTCAGAGAACTGTTTTTCCACATTGCCGTGCAATTTCTCTAGAATTCTCCATGTTACACAATCAGGTTCTAGTCCATTCTTTCTCATTTCACCAAGAATCTGATAAGCTTCTCTCTTCCAACCCAACGTGCAAGCACCATTAATAACAATGTTGTAATTGACGACACAAAGAGTAACCCCACAATCTACCAATTCATATAGGAAATCACAAGCATCATTCAATTTGCCAGAGCGACAAAGCCCCTTGAGAATGGCTGCATATAAGTAACTGTCATGAATTCCTGAGGGCCAAACAACATCGTTCCAGAATCTTTTGGCTTCATCAACTTTGTTGGACTCAAACAACCCGTCTATAATAATAGTATACGTCGTGCAATCAGCAGTGGTGCCACCACTTACCATGCTACTGAAAACCTCCATAGCTTCATCTAGCCGATGTAACTTAAACAACCCTTGGATAACTGCATTATATGTCACAACACTGGGTTTCAAACCCTTTTCAGGCATAACTCTATGCAATAACTCAAGAGCTTCTTCAACTTTCCCGAGTTTTAAAAAACCACTAATAACAGTTGTAAATGTCACACCATCAGGCGCACAAAAATTCCCCGTCCTCATATCTTTGAAAACCTTTTGAGCCTCTTCAATTCTTCCCATTTTGCAGAAGCCATTAATAACAGTATTCAGGGTGATCACATCCGGTTGACATTGAGTTTGAAGCATGGTTACAAGGACATTCAAAAGCTCAGTTGGATTATCAACAGCACAAAGAGCTCTGAGATATATGTTATAAATCCTTGTTCTGTCAAGGTCTAATGTCTTATTTAACATGACATTGAGGACTTCCTTGGCCTTAACAAGATCATATTCACGAATCAAACCTTCTACCAATAACTTGTAAGTAAATTCTGAGGGTACGTAGCCAAATTGGATCCCTTCCTCCAACAACTGATACGCCCTGAAACAATCACCCTCTTTGACAAGACCATGTACAAGCGAATTATATGACACTAAGCTTGGATTCAACCCTCTTTTTCTCATCATGTAAACTATCCTAGCAGCCCCATTATACCTTCCAAATCTACAAAGAGAATCTATCATTTGGGCATATACAAAACCCTCGGCCACACTTTCACCCTGAGGCATATCTTCGGCAATATTAAACACTTCGTGGAAGAATCCTTCCCTACACAAGGAATTGATTAGATCACAGAATGCTGCATTTTGAATATGCATATCCTCTTCAGTGAGCATCACATCCCAAAGCTTTCTAATCAGCTGTTTTCCATAGTCCACATCCCTCTTTCTCAGAACCCCGCGAATCAAAGCGCTATAACTCAGCGCATTAGGTATAACTCCACACTCAGACATTTCATCAAACAGCTTCTCTGCTTCCCCAACCTCGCCAACGTCACAATACCCATTGATCAAAGTTGTATAAGAAACAGCATTAGGAGAATGCCCTCTCTTTCTCATATCAAAAAACAACTGATGGGCATCTGTAGTTCTCCCAAAACCGCAAAGCTGATGGATCAGACGGTTGTAATTCATTAACGATGGCACAAACTGAGGTTTCTGGCAGAACAAAGCGGAGATAACACGTAAAGTCGCTTGTGGAGTAGCCGCATGTAGCAAGCGAGCAATGAGAACATTACAGGTGCGCTCATCGGGGACAGTAGAATGGGAGGAAACGGCGAAAAGGAATCGCTGGTGGGCTTCGGAAAAGCGGTGAGCATCACAAAGAGCGTGAACGATGCTGGTGAGATTAAGAGAGTCAGGACGGTAGCCGTGAAGTCGAAGCTCGTCGAGGAGTCGGAGAACTTCGTTAACATTTCCGTCAATAGCACAAAGCTTGTGAATTCGTCTGGTCCAGTAAGTTCTGTCGTCGATCAAGTTCCGACCAATTTCAAATTCCTGTGCTTCAGCGCTTTGTTGTTGTTGTTGTTGAGGAGTTAAATGGAGCTGATTGGGCTGAATTACAGAAGGTGAAAGAAAGGTGGAGAAGAGCGAAAGAGATGAAGTGCAGGTTTTGCCAGAAAATTGAATTTTGCAAAAACGCATTATACAGTACTAATGCACATGAGGTCGTTCCTCCAGAAGTTTAGTTGTTCAAATGATCTTAAAAACGAGTAATACTGTAAGATAGAAATGAACCTTGTTGGTCCAATGTTCAAAGTCTACTTCGCTCCTTCGGCCCATGAGGTCGGCCCATGCTCGATTTGCAGTTTCTATGGATGGTTGTTACGCGTAAAAATGGCGTGGGTAGCCACTATTTAAGGCGGTATTTATTTTTTATCCAGCAATTCTAATGTTGAGCAAAAATAGCCGCTACTCTATTAAAATTAATATGAAAAGATATTTTTACCCTTTCTTCTATCTCTTTTCTTTCCCAAACCCTTTATCAAAATTTCAAAACCCACGCTTCTCTCTCCAGAACTTTATCTTGTTACTTCTCTACCTACATGCAGTAGGTCTTTGTCGTCTTCTCTGCATCAAATACATTAAATTTCATTCTTGGAGGGAAGATAAGCCATATCACAACAGAAATTTCAGTCCCGAAGATTGCAGCTGTGTCAGCACTGGGTTTAGTCCTGAGCTCACAACCTTTGTCCAACTTCATCTGTACTCCTTTGTCATCTTCTCTACAACGAACTTGTCGACATTTTTCGTGAATCGAATTGTATGTTTTCTATTTTGCTTTTATGCATTTTTCTTTTTGTATATCTCTAATTCAGCGATAACATTGGGGCATAATGCTGTGTTTGTGATCATGTAGGTGCATCTTAGCAGTAAAAGTAAAAATGTCCAAAATAATGATTATAACTTGATTCGCTGAGGAATAAGAAGTGGATTTTCTGAGAAAGTTATTGAGAACTTTTTGGCATTGAATTGTATTTGTAGTTCAATCAATATATTGATTATGTAATATGCAATCAGAGTAGTTCAGTCATTGAGAATTTTGGCTAAAGATAAATTTGTATGCTAACTGTGTTTAAGAATTTTGCTAAATACTTGTATTCTTAATTGTGCTTCTATTAAAGATGCATCTAGTTAGATCCTGAATTTTTATTTTTTAGTTTAAATATTAAGGACATTTCAGAAAAATAGTCCTAATATTTACATTCTATTTTCTTGTTTGTAATGTGCTAATGGAAGGAGATCGTGTTTTCGAGTTTGATGATTGGCGTAATTTGATGAGCTATTGGAAAGGATATTTTCAGTATAAAGAAACAATAAAAAGTTTCTTGTCGAACACGCAATGGAAGAAGTTGAGAGATGGTGTTTTCGGAAACTTTTTCCGATTGGAATGTGTAAAATTTTGTGGCAAACTTATTCATTGTGTGTTGCTTTCTGAAATTGTAAGTAATGACACGAACTCAATGACATTCAAGGTTTTTGATCATCAAGTGAAGTTTACACGTGAAGCCTTCCGGATAATTACTGGGTTGAAGTGTTCTTCTTCAGTGGACTTGAAATTTTTGAGTGAAAGAGAGAATAGGCTTTCTAAAGTCTAATTCTCTGGAAAGGATAGAATTGAGTTAGGCGATTTGTAGCATTTTATTACTAGTCACCCATCTGGAACAACTGCATCATTTGTAGGTAGCGACGACGATGCGGTAAAGTTGGCAACAATTTATTTTGTTGAATCTGTGTTGATGGAAAAATGCAAGACTCAGAATATGTCTGAGCGAGTAATGAAAATCATTGATGACGATGAACTCTGCTCTTCTTTCAATTGGGGCTCTCTTTGTTATGAAAAGTTACTCAAATCATTGAAGAGTTGCTTAAAGTCCAAACAAAATACTTCAGACAATGAGAATGAGAATGAGAGAGAGAAATAAAAAGATAAAGAGAAGGACAATTATACTATACTTAGCTTCCCTTTCGCCTTCCGTGTTTGGATTATGGAAGTATTCTCAAATTTTCAGGAAAAACCGTTTGTGAACTTCAGAGAATGTGAGTTCCCTCGGATGCTATGTTATTAAGATATGAATTCTCCGCATTATGACAACCTATATAAAAAGTACTTCCATAATGAAAAAGTAAGTTAATAGGATTACTAGCTATCTTTTTGTTTATGTATTTTGGTTCTAAATACTTACTTTCTCCCCTTATATAATAGGTGTTTCAGTTGCTCGAGATGGTACAATTTATTTCTTCTGAAGAAGATGTGGAGCTCGCTAGTGTGCATGTGCAATTATCTCAAGATCAAAGTTCAATGCCTTCAACAAAATTTGATGAAGGCTTGCTTAAAGAAATTGTTAATGTAAGTTTTCTCTCTTTGAATACCATTAGTTTTTTATTTGCTTATTTTTGCTTAAGAGACTTTTTTGTTTTTATGGTTATTGATTCAAATATTATCGGAGAAGTTCAAAGAGAATTTGTAGGCAGAAAGTGTTAGAATACATCAAAAAATAACTTTATTAGAAAAAAGGATTCAACTTCTTCCATTGCGTGTTCGACTCTAAGGTTAGGACTACATGTCCTTAATTTTTGAGCATGTAACTCTAAGTTTAGGACTACCTGTCATTAACTTTTGAGCTTGTAACTCTAAGTTCAGGACTACATGTCCTTATTTTTTGAACTTGAAACTCTAAGTTCAGGACTACATGTCCTTATTTTTTGAACTTGAAACTCTAAGTTCAGGACTACCTGTCCTTAATTTCTGTACTTGTAACTCTAAGTTAAGGACTAAGTGTCCTTAGTTTTTGAGCTTGTAACTCTAAGTTCATGACTAAGTATCCTTAATTTTTGAAGTTGTAACTCTAAGGTTAGGACTACTTGTCCTTAATTTTTA
>AWOL01S0055207.1:14167-35174 GCA_000715115.1 Nicotiana otophora | reverse complement strand
TGAGCATGTAACTCTAAGTTTAGGACTACCTGTCATTAACTTTTGAGCTTGTAACTCTAAGTTCAGGACTACATGTCCTTATTTTTTGAACTTGAAACTCTAAGTTCAGGACTACCTGTCCTTAATTTCTGTACTTGTAACTCTAAGTTAAGGACTAAGTGTCCTTAGTTTTTGAGCTTGTAACTCTAAGTTCATGACTAAGTATCCTTAATTTTTGAAGTTGTAACTCTAAGGTTAGGACTACTTGTCCTTAATTTTTAAGCTTGTAACTCTAAGTTTAGGACTACCTGTCTTTAATTTTTGAACTTGTAACTCTAAGTTCAGGACTACATGTCCTTATTTTTTGAACTTGGAACTCTAAGGTTAGGACTAAGTGTCCTTAACTTATAAGCAGCTAACATTTTGATTCTTATTTTGAATACTATCTCACAGGATTTAAAGAAAAACCTAGTGTGAAAGGTTGATACTTTATTGAAGCTTCTTGAGAAGCCTCATGAAAGGAACAAAGAGAGAGAACCCAGTATTCCAATTAGCAAAGATGCAGTTGATGATTAATGTGACGATATAGTTGTACATCTAGAAGATCGTTATGAAAGCTTTTATAGAGATATGCATCTAGAAGATGAAACTGATATGGGCATCGGAATTAGGAAAGGTTAGATAAAGTTTTTCAATTTGTTGTCATTGTAAATTTATATTCAATAGCGTAATAAATATTAACTGTTTTGCGCTTATAAATGTGTGTAGAAACTTTTGTTGGAGTGAAATTTCAAGATGGAGTGGAATGTCAAGATCAGAAAAATCCAAAAGAGAGAAGTGTAACAAAAATAATTTATAAATCTGGAGTGCAATCTCAGGATGTAGAAAATCCATTGGGAACAAGTATAAGTGAGATTACATGCAAATGTGTAGAAGGAATATACAATCTATCTACACCTCTTTCCCTTAAAGAGAATTTTGGAAATCAAAATGATGCTAATCAAGGTTAGATGAAATTTTCATGATCTATTGCATGTTAGTTTCAGTAAACTATTAGTAACAAATATTAATTGTAAATATTACAGAATCTTTTGAAGCAACAAGGAAAGAAGATGGAGTGCAATCTCAAGATAAATATAATGAAGGAACATGCGATATGTCAACTCCGTCAGTTCTTAAAGAAATATCAGAAGATAGGGTGGACAACATAGGTATTAAGTTCTTTCTTTGGAAAATAAGATTATTTTGAATATATGATACAAAAAGAAATGGTGGCAGAAGTATAATTATGTTCTTTCAGCTGCATTGGATGCTAGTTTGGATTTTATGGGAGTGCTTAAATATTTCTGTCTTGATGTTGTTGACTGGTGAATTTCTTCTTTGTTTCAACTGATTGAGATTTTTGCTTTAAGGACTGTTGAGTTAAGTTGATTTCTCTATATGCATTGAAGCTGAAAATTTGGTATTCAAATTGATATGCTGAAGTTGATTTATAGTCTTTAGAAACCTTGATCGACAACTGAATTCTAGCTAGAGAAGCTCGGTAACTAGTTTTCCGTTGCTATCTTGCTACTGAGATTTTTGTGTGTGGATTTAAGAGTTAGAAATTCTGCCCCAATTTTGTCAGGAATATCTGATTGTTTTGATTGTAAATTTGTACCCAGTTTACTCTCAACAAGGCCGCATTCTGGCATGATTTGCTAATTTTTCCCTTCTTAATTATTGTAGTTTTGCTTGTAGAGCAAATTAAAAGAAAGGAAGATGGAATGGAATAATTAGATAATGAAATTTCAAAAGAGAAAAGTGGAGGACAATCTCAAGACATATAAAATACCCAAGGAACAAACATAACTGAGATTGTTCGCAGATGTGTCGAAGGAACATATGATGTCTCTACACCTCTCTCTCTTAGAGACAATTTTGGAAGTCAAAATAATGCTAGTCAAGATAATGATTTAACTGGCATGATCTTGACAGTTGCAAAAGGTTAGACAGAGTTGTTTTCATCTTATACATGTTAGTTTTAGTCAAAGATTAGTAACAAGTACTAATTGTGTTAGCTCTTGTAAATATTTGTAGAATCTTGTGAACTTGCAAGCGAAGTGTAACGACCCTGCCAATCATTTTGAGTATTATAACCTCGTTTTCCTATTTACTACTCAATTTATACTTTACGGTTAATTTATGACTTACAGAATTAGTTGGTTTGGGTCCGGAAAAAATTCAGAATGAAACAAGACACTTAATCTCATAATTGAAAATTTAAGTTAGAAATATTGACTAGATGTGGACTTATATGTAAACGACCTCGGATTTGAATTTTGATAATTCCGATAGATCCGTATGGTGATTTTGGACTTAGGAGCGTGTCCGAAAAATTATTTGGAGGTTCGTAGAGGAATTAGGTTTGGAATGCCAAAAGTTGAATTTTTGGAAAGTTTGACCGGGGGATTGAATTTTTGATATAGGTATTGAAATCCGATTCTGAAAATTTTAATAGGCCTGTTATGTCATTTATGACTTGTGTGCAAAATTTGAGGTCAATCGGACGTGATTTGATAGGTTTCGGCGTTGTTTGTAGAAATGGAAATGGATGTGATTTGAAGACTCGACTAAGTTTGTGTGATGTTTTAGGACTTGTTGGTATATTTGGTTGACGTCCCGAGAGGCTCGGGCGTATTTCGGATGGTATTCAAATTATTTTCCTTCATTTTTGCACTGCTGGTAGCTGCTGATTTCTGGTGTTTCAAACCTTCTTCGTGATCGCGAAGATTGGGATGCAATCGTGTAGGCTTAGTTGGGCAGTGGAGTTTTGTTCTATGCGATCACGTAGGGATATCCGCAATCGTGTAGGGTTAATTGGGTCTGTTGAGTTTTGTGCTTCACGATCACGTGAAGGGGGATGTGATCACGTAGCTCTAGGATTTTGTGACTCGCGAACGCGTGAAGAAGGTCGAGTTCTCATAGAGTAAGTGGAGCGGAGGTAGAAGTCACTCCTTTTGTGCTTCACGATTGCGTGGACGAGTCCGCGATCGCGTAGGTCTGTGATGTTGTGCATCGCGATCGCGTGGGAAAGTCTGCGATCGCGTAGGGTTAAATCTGGGCTGTGGAAAACTGTTCTTCACGATCGCGTGGGAATGTTTGCGATCGCGTAAAGCAAATGACTGAGCAGAGAGTTTAAGTTCCATTTTCTATTTTTGACGGATTGGAGCTCGGGAAGAGGCGATATTTGGGAGATTTTGAGAGAAAACAACAGGGTAAGTATTCTTAACTCAATATTGGTTAAATTACCCAAATCCATGGTTATTTTTAACATTTAATAGGTGAATTAGGATGGAAAATTATGAAAATCCTCTTGGTTTAATTTAGAGATTTGAGGGTCGTGTTGATATCGAATTTGAGTAAAATTTATATGGTTGGACTCGTGGTTGAATGGGCGTTCATATTTTGTAACTTTTGTCGGATTCCAAGACGTGGGCTCCACAGATGAGTTTTGAGCTAATTTTTGGAATTTTATGTATAATTAGTATTTTCTTATGGAATTAATTCCAATAAATTTTATTGACTAAATCGAATTATTTGTATCAAGATTCGAGGCGTTTTGAGGCCAATTCATGAGGCAAAGGCTTAGCAGAATAAGAATTTCACGGTTTGAGGTAAGTAACAGTTTTAAATCTGGCCCTGAGGGTATGAAACCTCGGATTTTTGTATCATGTGATTATTTTGGAGGTGACGCACATGCTAGGTGACGGGCGTGTGGGCGGGCACCGAGGGGATTGTGACTTGGTCCGTCCCATGAAACTGTAAAGTTGAATAACTTGTTGTTAGCTATATGCTCTCTATGTATTGAAGAAATTTGACTGCAAATCATGTTAGAAATCATGCTTAGGTTATGTGATAGTACTGTTGGAACCCGCAGAGGTCGCGTACTTATTGAATTATTTACTAATTGTTGTCTTGTACTCAGTCATGATTTTACTTGCGTATCATACCTCGGTCTTTCTTGATTTTGTTGATATACTATGTTATCTTTGTTTGGGCTGATCTTTGTGATTTCCGAGAGCCGGGAGACTAGGGAGGTTTAGGACTGAGTAAGGACGAGGTCCTGTCGGTGAGGTAAGGATACTATGGCACATGAGTTTCCGTACAGGATATTATAGCATGTGAATTGTCCGTGCAACACGTGAGTTGTCCGTGTGGATTATAGCGTTTGGGCAGTAGGAGCCCCTCCGGAGTCTGTACACCCTCCTTGAGAGCGGGTACCCATTGAGTGTGAGTGATGAGGACTGGGAGCCCAGTGAGTGATTGTTGTCCTGAGAGGCTGTACTTGCTTTCCATTTGTTGTTGCACTTAGTTGCTATATGTCATTGTTGTGAAATTTTCTGAAAGATTTTATAACCGGAATACATGAACTTGAACTGTATAGAATTGATTTGACTTAAACTTATGAAATTGAAAGCATGTATACTCTCTGCTGGAATTACTGAAAATGAACTATAACTGTGTAGCTCGTCTCTATCTTCAGTTCCTTATTTATTATTGTTACTTGTTCAGTTGGTTGTACTCATACTATACCCTGCATTTCGTGTGCAGGTCCAGGTATTCCCGGACATAGCGGGTGTTGATCCTTTCGCGCAGTTGATTTTTCGGTGATTCTGAGGTAGCTGTCATGTTTCGCAGACCTTGTCTCTCCTTCCCTATTTTCTTGTTTACTGTATTTGGTCTCAGACTATTATAGACCGTATTTTCTAGACTTGTAATCATATTAGATGCTCATGTACTCAGTGACACCGAATTTTGGGAGTATTTATATTTGTACTTGTGAGATTTCTTCCGCTGAATTTAATCATTCTCTTTTCAAATTTAAAAGAATACGTGGTTTATTGAGATTGTCGGCTTGCCTAGTATTGAGATAGACGCCATCACGACGAGTGAAATTTTGGGTCGTGACACGAAGAACATGGAAAACAATTGCAAGATAAAGAAAATACAATGGATGGATCAAGCACAAGCAATATCTCAGCTCCATTGTCTGTTAAAGAAATACAAGAAGACAGGGTGGCCAACACAGGTATTAAGTTCATTTCTTCAGGTGAAATTCCAAAAGTTATGGATATTTTGGAGAATTGTGTCCTTAATATTATATTTATACTTCAATTTGTCAGGACATTTCAAAAATTATGTCTTGATTTTTTGTTTCTTCATTTGACAATTTGCCCTAGAATTGAGGACTTGCAGCAAACTAATTTATATGTAGTGTTGCTTGAAGAGCAAAATAAAAATGCAGTCGTTAACCAATATACTAGGAAAAAGAAGAGAGATACTATTGGTTTTGATGGTCCATCATTTGCTATTCTTACTCTGACTCCTCTGACTTTACAAATGAGCATTGATGAGGGTTTGTCTATAGATATTGAAGGAAATTTTAAAGAAGAGCTTGGTTGAGGGAAAGGGAATAAGAAGCTTAGTTGGCAATTGAAATATCCTTTTGAACAGATAAACAAAAGAGGAACATTGATGTCGCACAATAAAAATACTACCGAGTACACGGGCTGGATAAAATCAAAATATACTCGTACATGTATTTTTCATTATGCCAAAGATGATGAAAAGTTATTGAAGAAATTCATTGGGTGGTTGGGCAAAGAGAAAAGGAAAGGTCGCAAAAAAGTGTAAGTCTTTAAATGTATTCATTATTTCTTAATTGCTTACATTTGTGTCTTGAACTTCTAATTTTAAATTCAGGACTAAGTGTCCTAAATTTTTGAGCTTCCAACTCTAAGTTCAGGACTAAGTGTCCTTAACTTTATGAACTTCCAACTCTAACTTCAGGACTAAGTATCCTTAATTTTTAAACTTCCATTCTAAGTTCAGGACCAAGTGTCCTTAACTTATAAACTTGTTACTCTAAGTTCAGGATTAACTGTCCTTAATTTATGAACTTCCAACTCTAAGTTCAGGACTACCTGTCCTTAATTTTTGAACTTCCAACTCTAACTTCAGGACCAAGTGTCATTAATTTTTGAACTTCCACTCTAAGTTCAGGACCAAGTGTCCTTAACTTATGAGCTTGTTACTCTAAGTTCAGGACTAACTGTCTTAAATTTTTGAGCTTCCAACTCTAAGTTCAGGACTAAGTGTCCTTAACTTTATGAACTTCCAACTCTAACTTTAGGACTAAGTATCCTTAATTTTTAAACTTCCATTCTAAGTTCATGACCAAGTGTCCTTAACTTATGAGCTTGTTACTCTAAGTTCAGGACTAACTGTCCTTAATTTATGAGCTTCCAACTCAAAGTTCAGGACTAAGTGTCCTTAACTTTATGAACTTCCAACTCTAACTTCAGGACCAAGTATTCTTAATTTTTAAACTTCCACTCTAAGTTCAGGACCAAGTGTCCTTAACTTATAAGCTTGTTACTCTAAGTTCAGAACTAAATATCTTTAATTTATGAGCTTCCAACTCTAAGTTTAGGACTACCTGTCCTTAATTTTTGAACTTCTAACTCTAACTTCAGGACCAAGTATTCTTAATTTTTAAGTTTCCACTCTAAGTTCAGGACCAAGTGTCCTTAACTTACGAGCTTGTTACTCTAAGTTCAGGGCTAAATGTCTTTAATTTATGAGCTTCCAACTCTAAGTTTAGGACTACATGTCCTTAATGTTTGAACTTCCAACTCTAACTTAAGGACCAAATGTCTTTAATTCAGGACTAACGTATAAGCTTTCTAACTTTGTTATTATTTTAAATTTTCAGGGGACAAACTGATATATATGCCGAGGATAATGTGTGAGAAAGAATCCATATAAATTATACAATCAAAAAATCAGTAGCAAAATGTTCTTCCTTGAGCTTTCAGATAGTAGCTATGTACTTGATGATAAGGTTTGATAATTTACACGGCATTTCTTTTCTTTCTTCTTAATTTATTATTTTTTTAATTATTTATGACTGATGGATTTATTTTTTCTGTTTTTGCCTTTTTATGAAGCATATTGACATTGTCTTGTATTATTTGAGAAAGAAGGAATGCTATCACTCTTGCGCTCATCCATTTCGTTGCACAACTACAAATATAGTTTTTTATATGCTACTTGTGTATGAGGGATTTCAATGAAGATGCTTCAGATGAGTTTTGGTGTCGTAATAATCAATTGGTTCTCACACCATATGTGTGGGGTGACAATCGTAGATGTGGAAGTGCTTGGACAGAGGCTGATAAAATCTTTTTCCATGTCAGATACCTTCAGCAGATAATGATGATATGACATATTGGCTTTTGGGGGTATTGGACTTGAATGAGAAAAAGATTGATGTGTACGATTTCATATATAGTGAACCATATGAGGGTGGATTGAAACACATTGAAATGTATACGCGCATGATCCCCCACTTCCTAAAGTTCTCACAGTTTGTGAAAAATCGTAAGTGTTGTGGAAATACATTCAATAAATTTGACATTCAGTGGCAAAGATCACCGAAACAAACTGGATCGTAAGTGTTATCATTTGCTATATAATTTATATGTAGTTTAGATTTATTAGTTAAAGATATTGTTTAATTGACTCCCTATGCTAACGTTCTTTTTAGGACTGATTGTGGTGCATTCCTAATCAAGTATGTCGAGTTGTTGATGATGGGAAAGGATGTGCAGAAATTCCAACCTGGGGACATATCAAACTTCAGAAAAGAACTTGCAGCAAATTTTTGGGCATACGGAAAGTGGAAAAGAAATTCTGGTTATGAAACACCACCAGAAAAAGTCAGCGATGACTATGATAGTGAAAATAAAACTTTTTGCCCGAAGGAGCTGTAGTGTAGTAGTATAGAAAGTCAGCTGTAGTGGAATTGCTAATAGTATATTTATGAAATGTCCTGTAAATTGTTCATAAGACACTTTATTTTGTTTGCATAGCATAATTTGTTGGTCGCAACTTTGGCAAATAACAGTTTCAGCAATAATATGAAGGCATCGTGTTATTAATTTCTCTCTTTATATATATTGTTGCTGGTTAATGTGAGCCTTTTGAATTTTTAATTGCTGAAACTGGTCAATGTGTCCCAGTTGAGTAGATATTGTCTACTCAACTGTCCCAGTTCAGAAGTTCTGCCCAGTTTTAATGAAATTTGCAGCTTGATAATTGACAATTTCATTAGTCCAATTTGGTTCTTTCTGTTAACTTCTGGTGTGTCCATTTTTGCACAGTTTTAAACTGCTAATGTTTGATTAAATTGTCGAGAAGTTTTTCAGATTCCATCCAGTTATTGTTGATTTGCACAGTCTTGCAAATCAGTAGATGTCACTACCCAAAAATCATGTAACCGGCACCCGGTACACTACCCGACCCAAGCGAACCAAACCATGTGATTCACCCAAATCATATGCATGAAAACTAATTTAATTGCGGAAGCTCCTTGAAAATCATATACATTTTCAAGTTAAATGATAAAATATTTTCCAATTCAAAATCACACATGAAGCCTTTCATGATAATAACAATGAGACTACTACCTTTGATAACTATCTACCTTTCATAACTATCTATGGAGTCTATATACCAAAGAATAGAACCAAAAATTGGAGTAGTTCCAACAAAATAAAATAAGAAAAAACATGATAGCTACCACGAAATAAAAGTGGTGCTTCATAATACCTCGGAAAGAGAGTCATCTTGGTCTGACCACATGCCACGTATCATACATCATCTTGAAACATGTAAAGTAAGCAAGGCCTTGGAGGGGCCCCCCTAAGGGCTGAGTACACCACAACGGTACTCAATAAGTGTCATAGACTCTCTCTAACTTAATTTCTTGGGACAAACTTTATAAAAACAATGCACCAATATTTGATATAAAACGATAAGAATTTTTATCAATTCACAACCCTTGTTATTTTAAATAATAACCAAGTGAGATATAACGCACAATATAAACTTTTAAAATATTTATATCAATCCAAGATTTTGGATAAAATCGTACAAAATCATTCCATTTGCTTTAAGTCATCGAAATCACTTTCGGCTCCTTAGGCCTAAACATAAAGAACTCACCCTTACCTTTCACTGGGAGCACTATACTATCACCGATACAAGAAGGTCAACTAGGTTATGTACCTAGCGGCAAGTATCATATACCCTACTTGCTCAGGTCGTCTCATCGTAGTGCCGTGCGAATCGACTCAGCCATGCTAATAATAGCACAAAATAGTACTCTCTAAAGGGAGAGTATTCTGTCGTAGTCTATACCACAAAGTGGTCATCTACGCCTACACCGGCACGTGTAGTTTCATGGCAACGAACACGATATATCTGAAGTCAATCTCAGTGAACACAAGTAACTCCCAAAACATTTGATACTTCAAATAAGATTCATAACATAGCAGTCTCAAATGATCTATTTTTATCAAATCATATCATTTATAGAAAATTTAAATTCTTTGAACAAAATTTAAATAAATAACCTTTTACATGCTAAAGCATTTAGCAATTTAACATCAATCTTTAAAAGATACCACAAGTGCTATTTTGTTTGTCAATTTTCAAAAGAAATACTTTCCATGAAAACTTATCTTTAGCACTCAAATATGTATACTCTTATCAATACGTAAGTTTTGATAAAAACTTATAACATTTACCTTGTTGTCACTTTGCCAACAAGATTTAAAATAAAATTTTATAAAATGGCATGACACTACATATACAACATAATATTCTAGTACATGGAGACATCCGTACTTGTTTGTCCCCACAAGCACGAAAGCACATTTGCAAACAACTTAAGTATTAATTCGAAACATGCTTTTAGAGAAAGTCCCTCAAGAAGAGTAAGTTTTAATCAACTTACCTCGCTTTCGCTTTTTTAACATTCACAAGCTTTCAATCCTCCTCCATCATTTCAATGTTGATTAAAATGCTCAACATCACCAACAAGTCGATATTTACAATTAGATATCCTAATTATATCAAAATATGACCTAAGATATTGATCAACATCCATATATGACTCACAAGTTGGCTACACGCCTCCAACAACTCAAATCGCCAAATAGTTTTACATGGTAGACCATTCAACTTCATTCTTATGTTTTAATACCTATTCAGAGTCATTAATGATACTATATCAATTGTTCATTACCACCAAGTTACTATTCATCATCTTCCATAATCAACACTTGCAAAATATACAATTCGGGTGATAACTTTGTTGATCACTTCCATATTTTGCTAACAAATAATTCCATAGGTCCATCGTATTCATAAATTTCATCGTTAAGATTACCATTCATCTTCTCCCTTATTTTCTTAAAAGTACTATTCATGCCACGAACTAGAGTTTTATAATCTAATCTTTAAACCATTAAAACTTGTAACAAATGCTTCAAATACTTCTAACTACTCATAATAAATGAGTTTGAAGCATTGGAATTACCTCTAGTAGATCAATCTTGAAAAAGCACAACTTTGGTGATTTTTGTGTTCTTGAGGATTTGATGAAGAAATCTAGTATTTGGATGTAAGAATGATTTTAGAACTCATGTATATTGAGTAACAATCATCCCAAAACTTAATTAACAACTTACCTTGGTTGATTGACTTGATTTGAGCTCAAACTCGCCCCTTCACTTTAAGAACCTTAACCCCCCCAAATATACGAAATACCCTCTTCCCCTGATTTTGTATTTATAAGCCCAGAATTATGGATTTCGGATGCGGCCCTAGATGCTTCGCATCTCCACTTCACTCCTCTTTGAAGTTTGGATGCGGACTTGGACGCTATGGCAACACTTCACTGCCAGCCTCTCTTTCAGACGTGGCCTCGGATGCTTCGCATCCGCACGCTCCTCCGCCAGCCTTTGGTAATTTGGTTATAACTTCATGTAGGAATGTCCAAATGACAAACGGTTATAGGTTTTACATCATATAACCATTTATATATATGTAGATATACTTGCCCAAAGTTTGGTCTTGTGCGTACTCATTTGGAACTTTAGTCTATCATATTAATAGTCCTTGTCTGCACACAAAATAATATAATTAGCGCACATCAACTTTCTTAATAATGCTTAAGTATTTCAAAAATTTTCGGGGTGCTACAGTAGAGCTATTGCAAAAGATTCCTATCTGTTTCCAAGGTGAAATAGACAAAGCAACACACATTGATTATTGTAGAACTTCAGTACATAATGTTCATAAATGTCCTGATTTGTTACAGGATGAAAATAATAGTCAGGACATATTTTTCTGAAATGTCTTAAACTTCTGGAAATCTAGACACTAAACTGAGATTTCCAGAAGTTAAGAACATTTTAGAAATTTATGTCCTTTATATTACATTCATACTTCAAACTTTCAGTACATTTCAAAAAATTATATCCTGAAGTTTACTTGTACCAATCTCATTTTAAAAATAAGATGTAGCAAGCTGCAAGCATCAAGTTTTATAAAGAAACAAAGAGCACGTAAGCACAAAGAAACTTTAAAAATTCAGGACATTTTTTATATAACCATCTGCTAAAGTTTACTTGCTCAAATAAAAATAATCTAAATGAATCCAATTTATATCAAAACTTAAAAGTTTAGATAAACATAAGTGGATATATCTATAATTCTCTATGCTTCCTTGAAAATAGGTGGACTGCCGGAGAATATATACAAGGTGTTCTATTATGACCAATTCTTCTGCAACGACCACATTTGAATGTTATTTTTGATGATTCGGTAGCTGGAATAATATGACTTTTCTTCTGCCTTCTACCTGGCGGGACCAGAATATCTATAATTCTATATGCTTTCTTGAAAATAGGTGGACTGCCGGAGAATATATATAAGATTCTCTATTATGACCAATTCTTATGCAACGACCACATTTGAATGTTATTTTTGATGATTCGATAGCTGGAATATGCCTTTTCTTCTGCCTTCTACCTGGCGAGACCTTGAAATCTGGAGGTTTAATAATTTATGACTTAATACTCTTTGGTACAATTCAAGAATCCGTATGTCCTACAGGATGTATTTGTCTTTCATATATTTTCAGTCAAGATTCCTTTAAGTATCAATCTGAGCAGAAATTAGACATCTTGATGTTTCTCTTCTCGACAGCTGCAATTGTATGCATATATGATAATTCATCAAATTGAAACTGAAAGCAATTGCATGTATACATGGTAATTCATCAAATTAAAACTGAAAACAATCACATGTTCTTTTGTTTAAGTCCACCAAGAAAGTATTTCCTTCTTCCTCAACTCTAGAACGCCATGAATCAACAGGGAAGACCTTCAAAGTTGAAAAACTATAAGTTAGTATATTATATTAAATTATCATTAAAATAATAATCTAAAGTAAGAACATAATACTTATATTTAAAGTAAAAGCTAAATCTATCTTTTTCTTCAATTCCTCTTCTACCCAACCTGAAACATCATAAAAAGTTCCTTACGCTTCATTTCTTCTTTCATAAAACCAACGTTGTAGCTTCACTTGGATGAAATCCATCATTCTCAATATAGGTAGCTCCCTCGCTTCTAATAGCACATAATTCATTGACTCAACTATGTTTGTTGTGAGCATGTCATATCTTCATCGTGGACAGTAAGAATGCGCCCACCTTTCTGGCGGTTCTTCCATCAAGTATGATCAAGTTAGAACTTACACCCATCATTCTGACACCAAGAGTTCGATTCTAGGAAGAGGATAGTTAGCCATACATACCTCAATTGCGCTTCTTTAGAATCTACAATTATCCGGAACCCTTAACAACCTCAATCTATTTTTGCAATATACAAATTGAACCCAAAATTAGGAAAACGTTCATGGTTCTAGTTCACTTTTTATTTTTCCCACACTCTTTATCACATGCATGCAAGATGAACAACCCTCATACCCAAGGGCCATCTTATTAATACTCCATTATAGCTATGTTTGAAATTAAGAGCTGGGGTTATGAAGTCTTACCTTTTTGGATGAAGAATTTGGTGCTCTACTTGAATATTTCCAAGCTTTGAGTGATGGTTGAAGATTAATTGATAGAAATTAGGCCCTCCCTCTAGAACCCTCTCTCTCACACACTAGAAATATCATAAATGAACTTCAAAATAGGCTAAATGGGTGTTTTAACGTAATGGGGGTCGGGTTTTAAATTAAGAAAAATGATGCCCCGACACAGGTCTGCGGTCGCATATGCGACCGCATAATGGTTATGCGGTCCGAAAAGTTTCGGCTCAGGGGCCTAAACTTTCGGCTCAGGTATGCGACCAGTATGCGGTCCGCATACTTGTTCTGTGGTCGCATAATGCATCACAGAACTCCCTCCGCAGAAACCCAAGAGGAATTATGCGATCGATATGCGGTTCGCATATCGATTATGTGGTCGCATAAGCAACCGCAAAACTGACCTCAAGTTGGCCAAACTTACTGCTTCACTCTGCGACTATTATGCGGTCCGCAAAGTGATTATGCGGCCGGATAATGGGTCGCAAAAATGCGTTTTTCTGTGAAAGCTTTTCCTCTTAGTCTGTAGGGTACTGTTCAATCAAATAAGTCTGAACCCTACTATAATAACGCATGAATCTAACTTGGCACTACGAAACCCCGAGTTTTTGGTTAAAAGTTTTACGGGTCCTTACAAGTACCACTCATAGGAGTTGTTATTTTCAGATTCTGCAATCCCAAAGGCTAATGGGAATATTTGGTTATTTGCATTATTTGAAACTGAAATCATTAAAGCACCACGATATTTTGACTTCAAAAAGGTTGCATCAATAATAATCACCGGTCTACAATGATTCCAACCAGCTATTAATGATCCATATGCATAAAACATATAAAAAAACCTGAAAATATAGTTTAACAACAAAAGGTGAAAATACACGACACCATGTCCTTAACATTTACACTACACACATCAAAGTTAAGGACAGCATGTCCTTAATATATACACCGCACACATCAAAGTTAAGTTAAGGACACCATGTCCTTAACATTTACACTACACACATCAAAGTTAAGGACAGCATGTCCTTAATATATACACCGCACACATCAAAGTTAAGTTAAGGACACCATGTCCTTAACATTTTACAATGCAANCTCGCTTCTAATAGCACATAATTCATTGACTCAACTATGTTTGTTGTGAGCATGTCATATCTTCATCGTGGACAGTAAGAATGCGCCCACCTTTCTGGCGGTTCTTCCATCAAGTATGATCAAGTTAGAACTTACACCCATCATTCTGACACCAAGAGTTCGATTCTAGGAAGAGGATAGTTAGCCATACATACCTCAATTGCGCTTCTTTAGAATCTACAATTATCCGGAACCCTTAACAACCTCAATCTATTTTTGCAATATACAAATTGAACCCAAAATTAGGAAAACGTTCATGGTTCTAGTTCACTTTTTATTTTTCCCACACTCTTTATCACATGCATGCAAGATGAACAACCCTCATACCCAAGGGCCATCTTATTAATACTCCATTATAGCTATGTTTGAAATTAAGAGCTGGGGTTATGAAGTCTTACCTTTTTGGATGAAGAATTTGGTGCTCTACTTGAATATTTCCAAGCTTTGAGTGATGGTTGAAGATTAATTGATAGAAATTAGGCCCTCCCTCTAGAACCCTCTCTCTCACACACTAGAAATATCATAAATGAACTTCAAAATAGGCTAAATGGGTGTTTTAACGTAATGGGGGTCGGGTTTTAAATTAAGAAAAATGATGCCCCGACACAGGTCTGCGGTCGCATATGCGACCGCATAATGGTTATGCGGTCCGAAAAGTTTCGGCTCAGGGGCCTAAACTTTCGGCTCAGGTATGCGACCAGTATGCGGTCCGCATACTTGTTCTGTGGTCGCATAATGCATCACAGAACTCCCTCCGCAGAAACCCAAGAGGAATTATGCGATCGATATGCGGTTCGCATATCGATTATGTGGTCGCATAAGCAACCGCAAAACTGACCTCAAGTTGGCCAAACTTACTGCTTCACTCTGCGACTATTATGCGGTCCGCAAAGTGATTATGCGGCCGGATAATGGGTCGCAAAAATGCGTTTTTCTGTGAAAGCTTTTCCTCTTAGTCTGTAGGGTACTGTTCAATCAAATAAGTCTGAACCCTACTATAATAACGCATGAATCTAACTTGGCACTACGAAACCCCGAGTTTTTGGTTAAAAGTTTTACGGGTCCTTACAAGTACCACTCATAGGAGTTGTTATTTTCAGATTCTGCAATCCCAAAGGCTAATGGGAATATTTGGTTATTTGCATTATTTGAAACTGAAATCATTAAAGCACCACGATATTTTGACTTCAAAAAGGTTGCATCAATAATAATCACCGGTCTACAATGATTCCAACCAGCTATTAATGATCCATATGCATAAAACATATAAAAAAACCTGAAAATATAGTTTAACAACAAAAGGTGAAAATACACGACACCATGTCCTTAACATTTACACTGCACACATCAAAGTTAAGGACACCATGTCCTTAACATTTACACTACACACATCAAAGTTAAGGACAGCATGTCCTTAATATATACACCGCACACATCAAAGTTAAGTTAAGGACACCATGTCCTTAACATTTTACAATGCAAAGATCAAATTTAAGGACACCACGTCCTTAACGTTTACACTGCACACAACAAAATTAAGGACACCATATCCTTAACATTTACACTGCACACATCAAATTTAAGGACACTATGTCCTTAACATTTACACTGCATACATCAAAGTCAAGGACACCATGTCCTTAATATTTATAGTGCACATATTAAAATTAAGGACACCATGTCCTAAATATTTACAGCGCAAACATCAAAGTTAAGGACACCATGTCCTTAACATTTTACAATGCACACATCAAAGTTAAGGACACCATGTCCTTAATATTTACACTGCACACAACAAAGTTAAGGATACCATGTCAAAAATATTTACAGTGCAAACATCAAAGTTAAGGACACCATTTCCTTAAAATTTACATTGCACACATCAAAGTTAAGAACACCATATTCTTAACATTTACACTGCACACATCAAATTTAAGGACACTATGTCCTTAAATATTTACAATGCAAACATCAGAGTTAAGGACACCATGTCCTAAAGTTTAAAACAAACTAATAAACTTTTTTTGATTGTTTACCTGTTGTTGTCGTCTATCTTTATGTTAGTGTATGTTCCCAGGTTTTTTTCTTTTCATCGTGTACAAGTATGAAGACAATAATTCATAATTCTATTTAGGAGTTCCTCTTATTAAAGCTGAAGCACATTGAATAGCACGTCACGCCTTGTGATACCCAATGTCTAGTCCATGCAATTTTTGCATTTCTACCATGACAAAGGCTGGTGTAACTTCAAACCTTGGGTCTCAAAAATTGTCAATAATGTAACCACTAATCAACTTTGAAGTTTCATGCCTTTGATCGGCTTTCATAGTATTAACTGAGCAGTCATAATATTTCTCAATCTTTTTGAATAATGTTGAATCTTTAATTCTGAAAGCACGCACACACCACCCACACTTTTTATCATTGCATTTCAAAGAATATCTTATTGAGCTTGATCTAACAACCTTGAATTCAAAATTTTCTTTAATTGGTATATTCGAAAAACAATTAATTATACTCTTCTTTTTGTCATATTTCATCCAACGAAGTATTTTCTCTTAATATTGTAGTTGAGGATTCTTTTTGTTTCGACTTTAACCTTCGCCTAGTTAGTTGAGTAGAGGATTTTTCAGCAACTTCTTCTATTACTGGTGCACTCTCTAAGATTTGAATACCCAAAGCTTGTTGGTTGTCAATCTCTATAATGTTTTGTCCTTCCACTTGAATAGAATTAAATGTTTGAAGCACCTCTTCAATTATTGGTTCAGGTTTAACCACATCTATTTCCATTATCTGTTGGCATTTGTCTTGATTGTCTTGTTGAGTTTCTATATTGACATGTTCAAAGGTTCTTGTACATCCAAAAACTCTTTTCGAAATATCAACAATGAAATGACAGCCCTTGAAGAGTGAATGACTTTTTAGTAACTTTATACATGTGTGAAGATCTAAATCTTTGGATACAAGCATTCACTTTCTTGTTCCCAGGTTGATATCAAACCATATCATTGCTTCAAATTTGTCTCAATCCAATTCAATAACTTCAAAGACCTGGTTGACGAAATTTTCAAATCGAATTGCCTCAGTTACTAGAACAAGCTTTGTTTGTTGATCCATATACTTATAATCTGCGGTTCATCTTCCATTAAAAGTTAAGGACACGATGTCCTAAACATTATCAATACAAGTTGCAAATACAGGACACTTTGTCCTTAATATTTATACAGCAGTCATAAAATTAAGGACATGATGTCCTAAACTTTATTAATACAAGTTGCAAATACATGACACTTTGTCCTCAATATTTTTACACAGTAATCATAAAGTTAAGGACACGATGTCCTAAACATTATCAATACAAGTTGCAAATACATGACACTTTGTCCTCAATATTTTTACACAGTAATCATAAAGTTAAGGACACGATGTCCTAAAATTTATTAATACAAGTTTCAAATATAGGAAACTTTGTCCTCAATATTTTTACACAGTAATCATAAAGTTAAGGACACAATGTCCTAAAATTTATTAATACAAGCTGCAAATACAGGACACTATGTCCTTAATATTTTTATACAATAGTTATAAAGTTAAGGATACAATGTCTTAAACTTTATCAATACAAGTTGCAAATACAGGACACTTAGTCCTTAATATTTACACAGTAGTCATGAAGTTCAGGACACGATGTTCTAAACTTTATCAATACAAGTTGCAAATACAGGATATTATGTCCTTAATATTTACACAGTAGTCATAAAAATTAAGAACACGATGTCCTAAACTTTATCAATACAAGTTGCCAATACAGGACACTATGTCCTTAATATTTACACAGTATTCATAAAAGTTAAGGACACGATGTCCTAAACTTTATCAATACAAGTTGCAAATACAGGACACTTTGTCCTTAATATTTACACAACCGTTATGAAGTTAAGGACACAATGTCCTAAACTTTATGAATACAAGTTGCAAATATAGGACACTATATAAGCACGTAAGTTTTGACCCGCGTAATATTTAAAAGTAGTATTTTAAAAATATTAACTTATTTTTTATTTTAATAGGATTTCAGTCAACTTTTAATTTTTATTTTAAAACATATGTTTAAAAACACAAAAAATAGTTTTATAATATTTCTTCTCTTATTATATATCTTTTATTTATTTATTTAAGCTTATTAGTATTTTATAATGATAATATTTTTAAGTTTTTACCATTACTTTAACATAGTTTTCTCTACCTTTTTTATAACATTTAAAAAATACCAAAAATATTTTCATTTTAATATATAGTTCAATTTAATAGTTTATTCTTATTAACTAAGATTAATTAGTATATTTTGGTAGTATTTTTATTTTTATTTTTTGTTTTGCTCATTGAGAAAGAATTGAATTTGGGTCCATTAGGAGCTCATTTTTGGATATTAGCGGCACAGCAAGACAAAGACCTATTCTTCTCAACCCATTAGCCCACTCTCCACTTAAAATGAAAGATTTAATCTTAGCCATCTATTTTCCTCTAATCCAATGGCCATCATCCCTTTCCACCTCCATATAAATATCCAATTATGGAAAACCCAGGGGATCCCTCCAACCTAGAGCTAAGGACCAAGGCTGCACACAGACATAGATGGAGAGATTAGAGTCCAACAATAAAGGGAGAAGATATAAAAACATAGAGAGACAATTGGGGAGATAAAGTATACTAACAGAGAGGAGAACACGGACGAAAAACAGAGGAGGAAAAATCAGAACCGGTAGATTACTTTTCTCCAAGCCACAAGCAATGTCTATACTTGTAACGACCCGGCCGGTCGTTTTAAGAGTAATAGCCCCGATCCCCTGTTAACTATTTTTCCCAAATCTTTTCTGCTATTGTGACTTGCCGGGATGATTGGTTTTGAGTTACGGAGTGTTTTGGGATACTTAGTCCCTAAATGAGAGCTTAAGCCTTAGGATTTGGACCATAGTCGGAACTATGTGAAACCGCCTCCGGAATGGAATTATGTCAGTTCCTTTAGCTCTGTTAGGTGATTTTAGGATTAGGAGCGTGTCCGGATTGTATTTTGGAGGTTCGTAACTCATTTAGGCTTGAAATGACGAAAGTCGGATTTTTGGAGTATGGGCCGGTAGTGAAAGTTTTGATATCGGGGTCGTTTTTCGATTCCAAGAGTTGGAGTAGGTCCGTAATGTTGATTATGACTTGTGCGCAAAATTTGAGATCAATCTAATGTGATTTGATACGTTTCGGCATCGGTTGCAGAATTTTGAAGTTTCAAGTTCTTTAAGTTTGAATTGCAGGGTGATTTGTGATTTTAGCATTGTTGGATGGGATTTTAGAGCTCGACTAAGTTCGTATGGTATTTTAGGATTGGTTGGTATGTTTGGTCGAGGTCCCGAGGGCCTCGGGTGTATTTCGGATGCTCAATGAGTCATCTTTGGACTTAGAGAAGCAGCAGATTTCTGGTGTTCTGTTGCAGGCATTTTCTTCATCGCATTCGCAAGGGAGTCCTCGCGTTTGCGTAAGGTATATGTGAAAGGAAGCTGAATTACTCTTCGCGTCCGCAATGTCACTCTCGCATTCGCGAAGGTGTGGAACCTCGAAGCTACGCGTTCGCGACATGGTCCTCGCGTTTGCAAAGAAGAATTGGAGGCAGGCGAGATTTTGTGCTTCGCGATAGAGATCCCGCATTCGCGAAGGGAATGGTCTTCGCTTTCGCGACATCTGCATCGCGTTCGCGAAGAAGGACGCGTCTGGAAAGTATTAAAGTTCCAAAAAACGGAGGTTATGCCATTTTTATCAAAAACTTAAGTTGGGAGCTCGGATATTGGACGAGGGATTGAGAGATGTTCAGAGATATCAATTGGGTAACGATTCTTAACTCCTTTATGGTTATATTCCACTAATCTATGCTTGAATTCATCGTTAAATTTCAGATTTGGGGTGAAAATTGAGAAAAAGTTCTTAGGCCGAATTTTGGGGTTTTGAACAAGATTTTGGTATTGGATTTGAGCAATTTTGGTACGAGTAACTCGTGAATGAATGGGTGTTCATATTTTGTGACTTTTACCCGATTTCGAGACGTGGAACCAGGGTGACTTTTTGGGTGTTGTTCCTAATTTCACGCTTTAGCTTTGAATTAATTAGCTAAATTAGTTACTCGTAGTTATATTTACATTATGCAATTTATTTGAATAGATTCAGGCCATTTAGAGTCGGATACTCGTGGCAAGAACGTGTTATCGAGGTGATTTGAGCGGTTCGAGGTAAGTGGCTTGCCTAACCTTGTGTTGAGGGCTTCCCCCTTAGGATATCTTGATATTATTTGGTGTGTGGGCGTCGTGTATGTGAGGTGACGAGTACATATACAGGCTATTATTGCGAAAAAATCCCGTTTAACCTTCTCAAATCATAAATTGTTTTTCTTATTAAGTCATACTAATATGTTTAATTGTGTAGTTTAGACTAGCAAAGCATGTTTACATGTTTTAACTACCTAATTGATATTCTGTGTATCATATTTAGCTAAGTCCTCATTTTTCCTATCTGTATCCAGTATAAACTGTATAACTCGATGTCATACCTATTATTTCATATGTAATGCATATTTATTTTGGGACTACGGACGTACTCCGGGAGATCCCTTTGTACTACATATTTACTTTGGGACTACGGACGTATTCCGGGAGATCCCCTTGTACTACATATTTACTATGGGACTAAGGACGTATTCCGGGAGATTCCTCGTGTACTGCATATTTACTTTGGGACTACGGACGTATTCGGGGAGATCCCCCTATAATGCATATTTACTTTGGGACTACGGACGTATTTCGGGAGATCCCCTTGTACTGCATATTTACTTTGGGACTACGGACGTATTCCGGGAGAT
>AWOL01S0055207.1:0-12567 GCA_000715115.1 Nicotiana otophora | reverse complement strand
AGAGATTTTTCCACTGTATTTACCTTGTTTTGAGCCGAGGGCTCCCTTAACTGTTAAATTTTTGAGAATTTCTTTAACTATGTTACCGTAAATTTCACTTATATCTTTTACTGTTTAATTTATTATATTTACTCCGGTAGGGCCTTGACCTGACCTCGTCACTACTCGACCGAGGTTAGGCTTGGGCACTTACTGGATACTATTGTGGTGTACTCTTGCCCTTCCTGCACATGTTTTCGTGTGCAGATCCAGGTACGAACTATCAGCCTTGGGGTTAGTACGTGCTGCTGATTCTAGGAGACTTCAAGGTACTTCTGCTTGCGTCCGCAGATCTTCGGAGTCCCTTTCTACTCCCTCGCCTAGAGACTTTCTTTATTATCTTCAGACTTTTGTATAGAACTACATAGATTATAGCAGCTTGTGACTTAGTGATATTCCGGGTCTTGAAAAATTATTTTGTATATGCCAAGTGGTACTACTCTTGGCTATTTATAATATGTTGTTTATCTTTAAAATATTGTGTTTCTTTATATTGTTTGCAATATTAGGCTTACCTAGTCGTAAAGACTAGGTGCCATCACGACACCTTATGGAGGGATAATTTGGGTCGTAAGCAGAGTTGGTATCAGAGCACTAGGTTCATAGGAGTCGCGAGTCACAAGCCAGTTTATTAGAGTCTCGCAGATCGGTGCGGAGACGTCCGTGCTTATCTTCGGGAGGCTATGTAACTGTTAAGAACAATCATATTTATTGATTTCCTTATCGTGCGAGTTATTGACACCAGAAATTCTAAGATTCTATTTTATTTTTTCTCACAGATGGCGAGGACCCATACTGGGAGGACCGACGATCAGGAACCCGAGCTCCCTCACAGAGCCGCCAGAGGTCTGGGTCGGGGTAGAGAACGACCACGCGGTGCAACCCGAGCACCTGCAAGAGCTGCGTCAGAGGAGCCCCCAGCAGCTCCAGTTGGAGGGCCAACACCGGAGATCCATATTGCTACTCTAGCCCTCCAGGAATCTTTAGCTCAGTTCTTCAGCATGTTCAGCACTCTCGCTCATGCTGGACTATTTTCGATAGCTCCCGCTATATCTCAGGCCGGGGGAGGGGCACAAACTACCGTAGCCTGCACTCCTGAGCAGAGGGTCCAGGTTTATCAGGCCCCAGAGTATATTCCTATGCCCCTAGTGGCTCCGGTTCAGCAAGAGATCAGGGTAGTTGCTTCTGAGGCAGAGCAGCTCAGTCTTGAGAGGTACAAGAAGTACCACCCACCTACTTTCAGCGGACTAGCTTCAAATGATGCTATGGGTTTTCTTGAGGAGTGTCATTGTATTCTCTGCACTATGGGCATTGTGGAGACGAGTGGGGAGGGGAGCATCATATCAGTGGTGGCGTGCCTATGAGCTGAGTAGTCCAGACGAGGCAGCCTCACTCACTTGGACTCAGTTTTCAGAGGTGTTCTTGAGTGAGTATGTTCCTCAGAGCCTCAGGGATGCTTGGCGGGTAGAGTTTGAGCAGTTGTGTCAGGGTGCTATGACTGTGTCGGAGTATGCAGTCTGTTTCAGTGAGTTAGCTCGCCATGCGCCGGCTTTTGTTGCTACAGTCAGAGAGAGGGTTCGTCGCTTCATTGAGGGACTCCACCCTAGTATTCGGACTAGTATGGCCAGGGAGTTGGAGATGGACATCACATATCACAGGCAGTGAGCATTGCCAGGAGAGTGGAGGGCATGTTTGCCCGGGACAGAGATGAGAGAGAGGCCAAGGGGGCTCGAGAGACTGGTCATTATTCAGGAGCTCGTGCATCACTAGAACGCTATGGTAGGGGTTTTGTAAGTCGCCATGTTCATTCATCTCTTCCAGCAGCCAGCGGTGTTCCAGCTTCTCCTAGACCTCAGGAGCCCTATTATGTACCGCCAGTATCCAGTATGCCTCCTACTCGAGGTGCTATTACCGTCCAGACCAGCAGGCCAGGTCTGAGTCAGTCTCAGCCTCCGTGTCCTCCGAGAGGTTGTTTTGATTGTGGTGACACTCATCACCCGGTTAGAGATTGCCCCAGAGCCAGGAGGGGTGCACCTCCACAGATTTATCAGCCTCCACGTGCTCTACTGGATCCTCTGGCCATTCTTTCAGTACCAGCTGCCACCCCACCTCCTCAGCCAGCTCGAGGTGGAGGTTGGGGAGGTCGATATCACCCTAGAGGGGGAGGCCAGGCCAGGTACTACGCCTTTCCAGCCCGTTCAGAGGCCATTGCTTCATATTCAGTCATCACAGGTATCGTCCCTGTCTGTCATAGGGATGCATCAGTATTATTTGACCTAGGCTCTACGTATTCATATGTGTCTTATTATTTTGCTCCACATTTGGGGATATCTCGTGATTCTTTGAGTTCCCCTATTTATGTATCTACTCCTGTGGGAGATTCTCTCATTGTGGACCGTGTATATCGGTTGTGTTTGATTTCTCTTAGTGGTTTTGAGACCAGCACTAATTTGTTATTACTCAGTATGGTAGATTTTGATGTTATCTTGGGCATGGACTAGTTGTCGCCTCATTATGGCATTCTTGACTGTCACGCTAAGACCGTGACGCTGGCTATGCCAGGTTTGCCGAGATTAGAGTGGAGAGGTACCTTAGAGTATACTCCCCGCAGGGTCATTTCATTTATTAAAGCTCGGTGAATGGTTGAGATGGGGTGTGATGCATATTTGGCCTATGTGAGAGACGTTAGTATTGATATCCCTACAGTCGAGTCGGTTCCAGTAATGAGGGACTTCCCAGATGTGTTTCCAGCTGATCTTCCGGGCATGCCGCCCGATAGAGATATTGATTTTGGCATTGATTTGCTGCTAGGCACTCAACCCATCTCTATTCCTCCATACCGTATGGCTCCTCCTGAGTTAAAGGAATTGAAGGAGTAGTTGCAGGAGTTGCTTGATAAGGGTTTCATCAGGCCCAGTGTATCACCTTGGGGTGCTCCGGTCTTATTTGTGAAGAAGAAGTATGGTTCTATGCGTATGTGTATTGACTATCGGCAGCTGAACAAGGTTACAGTGAAGAACAGGTACCCTTTGCCTTGCATTGATGATTCATTTGATCCGTTACACGGTGCCAGGGTGTTTTCCAAGATTGACTTGCGTTCTAGCTATCATCAGTTGAAGATTCGGTAGCCGGATATCCCGAAGACTACTTTCAGGACCAGATATGGTCACTATGAGTTTCTTGTCATGTCATTTGGGCTGACCAATGCCTCAACAGCCTTTATGCATTTGATGCAAAGTGTATTCCGGCCTTATCTTGATTCGTTCGTCGTTGTGTTTATTAACGACATCCTGGTATATACCCGGTCTCGGGAAGATCATGAGCAGCACCTGAAGACAGGGCTTCAAACTTTGAGGGAGAAGAGGTTGTATGCAAAAATTGCTAAGTGTGAATTCTGGCTTGATTTAGCGGTATTCTTGGGCCACATAGTGTCTTGTGATGGGATCAAGGTAGATCCGAAGAAGGTGGAGGCAGTGCAGACTTGGCCTAGACCGTCATCAACTACGGAGATCCACAGTTTCCTTGGTTTGGCAGGGTATTACCGTCGCTTTGTGGAGGGATTTTCGTCTATTGCAGCACTTATGACCAAGCTGACCTAGAAGGGTGCTCCGTTCAGGTAGGCCGTGGAGTGTGAGCAGAGCTTTCAGAAGCTCAAGACAGCTTTGACTATAGCCCCAGTATTAGTATTGCCTACAGGTTTGGGGTCTTATACTATCTATTGTGATGCCTTGAGGATTGGCCTTAGAGCGGTATTGATGTAGGACGGTAGGGTGATTTCCTACGCGTCTAGACAGTTGAAGGTACATGAGAAGCATTATCTAGTTCATGATCTCGAGTTAGTAGCTATTGTTCACGCCCTGAAGATCTGGCGTCATTATTTGTACGGTGTTCCCTGTGAGATTTACACTAACCAACGGAGTTTGCAGTATTTGTCCAGGTAGAAGGACCTTAATTTGCGTCAGCGGAGGTGGTTGGAGCTACTTAAGGACTATGATATCACTATATTGTACCACCCGAGGAAGGACAACGTAGTGGCTGACGCCTTGAGTAGATGGGCAGAGCATTTGGGGAGTTTGGCATATCTTCCGACAACTGAGAGGCCCTTAACCTTGGATGTCCAGGCCTTAGCCAACCAATTCGTGAGATTGAATATTTCAGAGCCTAGCCGGGTATTAGCTTGTGTGGTTGCTCGGTCTTCTCTTTATGACCGTATCAGGGAGCGCCAGTATGATGATCCTTATTTTCTAGTTCTTCAGGACAAGGTTCGGCGAGGTGATGCTAGAGATGTGACTATTGGTGATTACGGTGTGATGAGGATATGGGGCCGGATGTGTGTGCCCAATGTAGATGGGCTTCGGGAGTTGATTCTCGAGGAGGCCCACGGCTCGTGGTACTCCATTCATCCCGGTGCCGCAAAGATGTACCAGGATTTGAGACAGAACTACTTGTGGGGGAGGATGAAGAAGGATATAATTAGGTTTGTGGTTAAGTGTCTCAACTGTCAGCAGGTCAAATATAAGCAATAGAGGCCGGATAAATTATTTCAGAGGTTAGATATCCCAGAGTGGAAGTGGGAGCGGATCACCATGGACTTTGTAGTTGGACTTCCACGGACTTTGAGAAGGTTCGATGCTATTTGGGTGATCGTGGATTGGCTGACCAAGTCAGTTCATTTTATTCCAGTGCTGACCACTTATTCTTCTGAGAGGTTAGCTGAGATTTATATCAGAGAGATTGTCCGCCTTCATGGTATTCCAGTATCCATCATTTCAGACAGAAGTACACAGTTCACATCCCAGTTTTGGAGAGCCGTACAATAAGAGTTGGGTACTAGGGTGGAGTTGAGCATATCCTTTCACCCTCAGACGGATGGGAAATCCGAGAGCACGATTTAGATTCTTGAGGATATGCTTTGTGCCTGTGTGATGGAGTTCGGAGGGTCATAGGACCAATACTTTCTACTTGCAGAGTTTGCTTACAACAATAGTTACCAGTCCAGCATTCAGATGGCACCGTATGAGGCTTTGTATGGTAGGCGGTGCTGGTCCCCAGTGTCATGGTTTGATCCGGGTGAGGCCCGATTGTTGGGTATAGATTTGGTCCAGGATGCCCTGGATAAGGTGAAGGTGATTCAGGAGAGACTTCGCACAGCCCAGTCCACGCAGAAGAGTTATGCAGACCGTAAGGTTCGTGATTTGGCATTTATGGTTGGTGAGCAGCTCTTGCTTCGGGTATCGCCTATGGAGGGTGTCATGAGGTTCGAGAAGAAGGGCAAGCTGAGCCCGAGGTTCATTGGTCCTTCTGAGATATTGCGGTGAGTTGAGGAGGTTGCTTATAAGCTTGCCTTGCCTCCCAGCCTAGCAGGAGTTCACCTGGTATTCCACGTGTCTATGCTCCAGAAGTATCACGGTGATCCTACTCATGTACTGGATTTCAGCTCAGTCCAGTTGGACAAAGATCTATCTTATGTTGAGAAGTCAATAGCCATTTTGGACAGGCAGGTCCAGTGGAGGGGTCAGCCTGTCGAGGAGGCGACTTGGGAGACCGAGCAGGATATGTGCAGTCAGTACCCTTATCTTTTCACAGTTTCAGGTATGTCTTTATACTCGTTCGAGGATGAACGATTGTTTTAAGAGGGGGAGGATGAAACGACCCGGCCGGTTGTTTTGATAGTAATAGCACCGATCCCTTATTAACTGCTTTCCCCAAATCTTTTCTGCTATTGTGACTTACAGAGATGATTAGTTTTGAGTTACGGAGTGTTTTGGGACACTTAGTCCCTAAATGAGAGCTTAAGCCTTAGGATTTGGACCTTAGTCAGAATTGTGTGAAGATGACTCCGGAATGGAATTCCGTTGGTTCCGTTAGCTCCGTTAGGTGATTTTGGGGTTAGGAGAATGTCCGGATTGTGTTTTGGAGGTTCGTAGCTCATTTAGGCTTGAAATGACGAAAGTCGAATTTTTGGAGTTTGGGCCGGTAGTGGAATTTTTGATATTGGGGTCGTTTTTCGATTCCGGAAGTTGGAGTAGGTCTGTAATGTTGATTATGACTTATGCGCAAAGTTTGAGGTCAATCGGACGTGATTTGATAGGTTTCGGCATCGGTTGTAGAATTTTGAAGTTTCAAGTTCTTTAAGTTTGAATTGGAGGGTGATTCGTGATTTTAGCATTGTTTGATGGGATTTGAGAGCTCGACTAAGTTCTTATGGTGTTTTAGGATTGGTTGGTATGTTTGGTTGAGGTCCCGGGGGCCTCGGGTGTGTTTCGGATGCTCAACGAGTCATCTTTGGACTTAGAGAAGCAGCAAATTTCTGGTGTTTTGTTGCAGGTATTTTATTCATCGCGTTCGCGAGGGAGTCCTTGCGTTCGCGTAAGTTATATGGGAAGGGCAGCTGAATTACTCTTCGCGTCCGCAATGTTGCTCTCGCATTCGCGAAGGTGTGGAACCTCGAAGCTACGCGTTCGTGAAATGGTCATTGCGTTCGCGAAGAAGAACTGGAGGCAGGCGAGATTTCGTGCTTCGCATTCGCGATGGAGATCTCGCATTCGCGAAGGGAGTGGTCTTCGCGTTCGCGAAGAAGGACGCGTCTGGGCAATATTAAAGTTCCAAAAAACGGAGGTTATGCCATTTTTATCAAAAACTTAAGTTGGGAGCTCGGATTTTGGACGAGAGATTGAGGGATTCTCAGAGATATCGATTGGGTAACGATTCTTAACTCCTTTATGGTTATATTCCACTAATCTATGCTTATATTCATCGTTAAATTTCGGATTTGGGGTGAAAACTTGAGAAAAAGTTCTTAGGCCGAAGTTTGGGGTTTTGATCGAGATTTGGGTATCGGATTTGAGCAATTTTGGTACGAGTAACTCGTGAGTGAATGGGTGTTCGTATTTTGCAACTCTTACTCGATTCCGAGATGTGGGCCCGGGGTGACGTTTTGGGTGTTTTTCCTAATTTCACGCTTAGCTTCGAATTAATTAGCTAAATTAGTTACTCGTAGTTATATTTACATCATGCAATTTATTTGAATAGATTCGGGCCATTTGGAGTCGAATACTCGTGGCAAGAACATGTTATCGAGGTGATTTGAGCGGTTCTAGGTAAGTGGCTTACCTAACCTTGTGTTGGGGACTTCCCCCTTAGGATATCTTGATATTATTTGGCGTGTGGGCGCCATGTACGTGAGGTGACGAGTATGTACACGGGCTATTATTGCAAAACAATCCTGTTTAACCTTCTCAAATCATAAATTGTTTTTCTTATTAAGTTGTACTAATATGTTTAATTGTGTAGTTTAGACTAGAAAAGCATGTTTACGTGTGTAAACTGCCTAATTGACATTCTGTGCGTCATATTTAGCTAAGTCCTCATTTTCCCTATCTGTGTCCAGTATAAACTGTATAACTCGATGTCATACCTATCATTTCATCTGTAATGCATATTTATTTTGGGACTACAGGCGTATTCCGGGAGATTCCCATGTACTGCATATTTACGTTTGGGACTACGGACATATTCCGGGAGATTCCCCGTGTACTGCATATTTACTTTGGGACTATGGATATTTTTCGGGAGACCCCCTATACTGCATATTTACTTTGGGACTACGGACGTATTCCGGGAGATCCCCTTGTACTGCATATTTACTTTGGGACTACGGACGTATTCCGGGAGATTTCCCTTGTACTGCATATTCATTTGAAACTATGGGACGGTATCCCGAGAGATTTTTCCACTGTGTTTACCGTGTTTTGAGCCGAGGGCTCCCTTAACTAGTAAAGTTTTGAGAATTTCTTTAACTATGCTACCGTAAATTTCACTTATATCTTTTACTGTTTAATTTATTATATTTACTCTGGTAGGGCCTTGACCTGACCTCGTTACTACTCGACCGAGGTTAGGCTTGGCACTTACTGGGTACTATTGTGGTGTACTCATGCCCTTCCTGCACATGTTTTCGTATGCAGATCCAGGTACGAACTATCAGCATTGGGGTTAGTGCGTGCTGCTGATTCTAGGAGACTTCAAGGTACTTCTGCTTGCGTCCGCAGATCTTCGGAGTTTCTACTCTCTCGCCTAGAGATTTTCTTTATTATCTTCAGACTTTTGTATAGACCTACATAGATTATAGCAGCTTGTGACTTAGTGATATTCCGGGTCTTAGGAAATTATTTTGTATATGCCGAGCGGTACTACTCTTGACTATTTATAATATGTTGTTTATCTTTAAAATGTTGCGTTTCTTTATATTTTTCGCAATATTAGGCTTACCTAGTCGTAAAGACTAGGTGCCATCACGACACGGAGGGATAATTTGGGTCGTGACAATACTTCCCTTCATTTCCTTCAATGATTGAGAGAGTGCACACACATAAATTCCACACGGCCGCAACAACTCAAAATCTTCCACCCTCTTCATTACTTTTACTCTAAAATTATATCACCATTGTTCCAACCATAACACCAAAGACAACACCTTCAACAACTGAACTCCTTCCTGTTATTCTATTTGTTTTATTTGCCTAAACCTAGCGAGAAACCTCCCTCTAGGTTCTAATTTCATTATCAAGAAGGTTGTTCTTTCGTATTTTAAATTCCAGATTTGATTTGGAGATTCTTATTACTCCATCGGGAAAGATTTCTGCTGCTCAAGAATACTTAAATCCCTTTCTGTTGAGTTGGTCGAAGTTGGGTGTTGACGAGGTCGTTGAATTCCTGCCTGTTGCTCAGATTGTGATCATTTTCCGGTTTGTCTTTTGAGTCACAACTTTGGATTCGTCAATAGAAGGTCCAATTCTTTCTTTGTTACTCCATCCTTTTTAATATTATGCGTGTGTTTGCAATTTATATGGTTCTGACTTGAGTGTTGTTCTTCTCTTTTGGGATGATTTGAAGTTGCCTCACTAGGACATCTTAGTGATACCTAAAAGTCAAATTGCTCATTTAAATTTATTACTGTGATAGAGCATAATTTGTGATAAATGAATCAAATCATGAGTTATTAGTTAAGTTGAATAAAAAATGCTATGGAATTGAAAATCGAAATAAAACAGAACTGGGTTCAATGTGACATGTTTTAGTATTTCTATTTAGTTATTATTAATTCTTTATTTCTCTGCTAGTAGCATGCTTAGGCCGACCACATCTGGTAGGCAAACGTTTAGGACGTTTATGTTTTAGTTTCTTTTGAGGTGAGAGGTCGTCCCTTTAGTCAATTAATTCATCCGGAGAATGCCCCGTAGAGTTTGTATATATTTTTATACTCTTTTATCCGGGGAATGCCCCGAAGTGAATGTAAAGGGAGGTCGTGGCATCATCGTTGGAGGCATAGGATAGGATAGTAAGACTTATTGTATTTTATTAGATGGGGACGACCTCGAGTCTCTTCTGTATTTATTTTTACTTTTTTGTGTGTTTTTACCTCAATTTGAATATTTTAAATCCAACTCGATCAAGTACGCAATCGTGACCTTCACGGGACTTGGGGAATGCCTAACACCTTCTCCCCGAGTCAAATGAACCCCCTTTCTTAGAATCTCTGGTGCAGTCAGTTTTAGAGTCTAAACGTGTTTTAAAGGAAAATCATTTCTAAAAGAAACGGTGACCTGGTACACCTAAATCAAATGTCAGGTGGCGACTCTGAAAAATCCTTTTGAACACGATCTTTTGTCACTTTCATGATTGAAAACCCTTTTGAGTTTCAAAATCTTTTTATTATCCTAAGAGGGTTAAGTGAGGTGAAAAAAGGGGTGTGACAGCTTTGGCGACTCTGCTGGAGAGTTGTTTAGATATCATCTCTTTCCATTGTCCCTTACTCTGTTCCTCTTGCTTTGTTTACGTCCTCTTTTTGAGTATGTTTCGTCAAAACAAGTGAGAAATGAATTCAAAATTTGCTACAACTTTCTAATTGCACAAAGCGGAGTCTGGCTAGCACATCAAAGTGGCATAAGTCAGGAAAGAGTAGTATGCACATTGAGTTGGTGACAATTGACGTGATTTGGGAATCATATGAAGTGCAAAGGTTCGGTAAATATCAATTCATGAGCACAATGCAACGGGCAAAGGGTATAGGGCTCGAATAGATCAGAGGTGTTTTCTGTGGTAAGGTTTGACAGAAAAGTGGTTAGCCAATAATAAGCACGGTCTTCCAAGTTAAAATCAAAGTTATCATGGCAAGTGTAGGAGCAATCTCCCTCAACATCAAGGCCACAAACCAACCACCATGTTTTAAACTCACAAGGTTTCTTTGTTTGAAACAGGGACGAAGACTATGTCCAAATCAAAGCTTGGAAGCTTGAAACTTTCAGGTGTAGTGCCCAAATTTTGTCAACACAAAGGTTGTTTGAGAAGGTTTTACCTGCTAGACATTCCCCTAGTTGAGAAGATCATACCTCCTAGGCATTCTCCCCAGCCGGAAGAATTTTTTGTTTTTTCTTCAATTTCAGGAGTCCCGCATGGAGAATAGGGTCAGTTGTTAGTTTTCTTAAGTTTTAAATCTCTAGTTTTCCTTAAGTTCAGGGATCCCGCCTGGAGAATAGGGTCAGTTTTTAATTTCCTTAAGTTGTTAATCTTTAGCATTCCTTAAGTTTAGGGGTCCCGCCTGGAGAATAGTGTCAGTTTTAAGTTTCCTTTAGTTGCTAGTCTATAGCTTTTCTTGAGCTCAGGGGTCCCGCCTCGGGAATAGGGTTAGCTTTTTGTTTTCTTAAGTTATTAATCTTAGTTTTTCTTTAGTTCAGGGCTCCCGCCTGTAGAGTAGGGTTAATTTTAGTTTCCTTAAGTTATTAATCTTTAGCTTTCTTTAAGTTCAGGGGTCCCTCCTGGAGAATAGGGTCAGTTTTTAGTTTCCTTAAGTTGTTAATCGTTAGTTTTCCTTGAGTTCAGGGGTCCCGCCTGGAGAATAGGGTCAGTTTTTAATTTTCTTAAGTTGTTAATCTTTAGTTTTCCTTGAGTTCAGGGGTCCCGCCTGAAGAATATGGTCAATTATAAGTTTAGTCAAGCTCAGTTTATAGTTTTCCTCAAGCTCAACCTCAAATCTAGGAGATACACTTCCTAGTTTGGGGTTTTCAGATTCTATTTCTTTAGGAGGTGCACTTCCTAATTTTATGTTAAAGGCTTTACCCTTAGGAGACGCACTTCCTAGTTTGGGTCATTTAAGTTCATCCCTATGAGACGCACTTCCTAGTTTGAGTAATTTAAGTTCACCCCTTGGAGACATACTTCCTAGTCTAGGTCTTTCAGGATATACTTTTAGGAGGCACACTTCCTAAATTGAGATTTTACCCCTAGGAGACGCACTTCCTAGTTTGGTTCATTCAAGTTTCACCCGTAGGAGACGCACTTCCTAATCTGGATCTTTCAGGTTATTCTTTTAGGAGATACACTTCGTAGTTTGGGTCATTCAGGTTTTATTTTTAGCAGACGCATTTGCTAGTTAAATTTTCTTGGTTTTACTCACAGGAGACGCACATCCTAGTCGAGTCTTTAGTTTTACTCTCATCATTGCATCAATAGAATAGGTGATTTACTGTTTTGCTAACAACTCACAAATCTTCCTAGTACAAACTGGGGCAGAAAATTTTATTTGTTGTATTGTTTTGATTGTAGGCACCCACCTGGAGAACGAAGGTCAATATTTCATAAATCGGTTTTAAGTTCAAATCAGAGAGGCATCAGGAGCCCGCCTGAAGAATAGGGCCAGCGTTCAGTTTTCAAGTTCAAGTTAGAGAAGCATCAGGAGAATCCCGCCTGAAGAACAGGGTTAACTTCCGGTTTACAAATTCAAGTCAGAGAGGCATCAGGAGCCCACCTGGAGAACGAGGGTCAATATTTAAGAAATCGATTTTAAGTTCAAGTCAGAGAGGCATCTGGAGCCTGCCTGAAGAACAGGGCCAGCGTTCAGTTTTCAAGTTCAAGTTAGAGAAGCATCAGGATCCCTCCAGAAGAACAGGGTCAACATTCGGTTTTCAAGTTCAAGTAAGAGAGGCATCAGGAGCCCACCTGGAGAACGAGGGTTAATATTTCAGAAATCAATTTTAAGTTCAAGTCAGAGAGGCATCAGGAGCCCGCCTGAAGAACAGGGCCAGCGTTCAGTTTTCAAGTTCAAGTTAGAGAAGCATCAGGATCCCGCCTTAAGAATAAGGTCAACATTTAGTTTTCAAGTTCAAGTCAGAGAGGCATCAGGAACCCGCCTGAAGAACAAGGCCAACATTCAGTTTTCAAGTTCTAGTCAGATAGGCATCAGGAGCCCGCCTGAAAAACAGGGTCATCTTTTAACTTTCAACTTTCAAGAGGGATCAGGAGCCCGCCTGAAGAACATGGTCAACTTTCAGTTTTTAAGTTCAAGTTAGAGAAGCATCAGGAACCCGCCTGGAGAACAGGGTCAACTTTCATTTTCCAAGTTCAAGTTAGAGAAGCATCAGGAGCCCGCCTGAAAAACAGGGTCAACTTTTAACTTTCAACTTTCAAGAGGCATCAAGAGCCCGCCTGAAGAACATGGTCAACTTTCAGTTTTCAAGTTCAAGTTAGAGA
>AWOL01S0055206.1:6169-21111 GCA_000715115.1 Nicotiana otophora | reverse complement strand
CTGAAGAACATGGTCAACTTTCAGTTTTCAAGTTCAAGTTAGAGAAGCATCAGGAGCCCGCTTGAAGAACAGGGACAACTTTCAGTTTACAATTTCAAGTCAGAGAGGCATCAGGAGCCCGCCTGAAGAACAAGGTCAATTTTCAGTTTCAAATTTAAGTCAGAAGCAGCAGGAACCCACCTGAAAAATAGCATCGACCTCCGGTCTTTAAGTAAAATCAGAAGTAGCACGAGCCGCCTGAAGGATAAGGTTTGCAAGCTCAAGTCTACTCCAAGTTAAAGTTTATTTCAAGTGCAAGCAGTAGGATACCCGCCTGAAGAACAGGGTCATCTTCCAGATTTCTTCAAATTCAAGTCAGCACGATGCCCACCTGAAGAATATGGTGAATTTTCAGTTTCATGTTGAAGGATCAAGTGGAGATTCAAGGAAGATTCGAGACAAGAAGTAGGTATGATCTTGTATTTTTCTTTTATTTTCGTTGTAATGTTTCCTTTTATTTTTAATGTAATGGCAGGAACCGCGGACCGAAACCTCGACGGCACCTCAATCGACTCTCCACCTCGGTATACTCCATCACTCTTCTCACTTCTGAACTACATGTGGCCTGATTCCTTTATCGCCAAGGATATGTAGGCAGCTCAATACCAGGGCTCGGTCACAATCGTTTTAGCCATCTTTATTTTCTTTTGAATAAGCGTCGGGTCATAAATCAATTACGTTGCTTATTGTTCTTTGTTCCGAAAACTCTTCGTGTTTTCAAGCAAAGAGGGGCAGCTGTAAACACGTAAATTTTGACCCGCGCAACTTTTAAAAGCAATATTTTAAAAATATTAACTTATTTTTTATTTTAATAGGATTTCAATCAACTTTTAATTTTTATTTTAAAATATATGTTTAAAAACACAAAAAATAGTTTTATAATATTTCTTCTCTTATTATATATCTTTTTATTTTATCTTTTTTTATTTAATTAAGCTTATTAGTATTTTATAATGATAATATTTTAATTTTTTACCATTACTTTAACATAGTTTTCTCTACCTTTTTTATAACATTTAAAAAATACCAAAAATATTTTTATTTTAATATATAGTTCACTTTAATAGTTTATTCTTATTAACTAAGATTAATTAGTATATTTTGGTAGTATTTTTATTTTTATTTTTATTTTTATTTTTATTTTTGCTCGTTGAGAAAGAATTGAATTTGGGTCGATTAGGAGCTCATTTTCGGATATTAGCGGCCCAACAAGACAAAGACCTATTCTTCCCAACCCATTAGCCCACTCTCCACTTAAAATGCAAGATTTAATCTTAGCCATCTATTTTTCTTTAATCCAATAGCCATCATCCCTTCCCATCTCCATATAAATATCCAATTATGGAAATCCTATTAGATCCCTCCAACCTAGAGCTAAGGACCTAGGCTACACACAGACATAGATGGAGAGATTAGAGTCTAACAATAGAGGGAGAAGATAGAAAAACATAGAGAGACAATCAGGAAAATAAAGGATACGAACAGAGAGGAGAACACGGACGCAAAACAGAGGAGGAAAAATCAGAACCGGTAGATTACTTTTCTCCAAGACACAAGCAATGTCTATACTTCCCTTCATTTCCTTCAATGATTGAGAAGGCGCACACACATAAATTCCACACGGCCGCAACAACTCAAAATCTTCCACCCTCTTCTTACTTTTACACTAAAATTATATCACCACTGTTCCAACCATAACACCAAAGACAACACCTTCAACAACTGAACTCCTTCATGTTATTCTCTTTGTTTTATTTGCCTAAACCCATCGAGAAACCTCCCTCTAGGTTCTAATTTCATTATCAAGAAGGTTGTTCTTTCAAATTTTAAATTCCAGATTTGATATGGAGATTCTTATTACTCCATCGGGAAAGATTTCTGCTGCTCAAGAATACTTAAATCCCTTTCTGCTGAGTTGGTCGAAGTTGGGTGTTGAAGACTTTCGAGGTCGTTGAATTCCTGCCTGTTGCTCAGATTGTGATCATTTTCCGTTTTGTCTTTTGAGTCACAACTTTGGATTCGTCAATAGAAGGTCCAATTCTTTCTTTGTTACTCCATCCTTCTTAATATGCTGCGTGTGTTTGCAATTTATATGGTTATGACTTGAGTGTTGTTATTCTCTTTTGGCATGATTTGAAGTTGCCTCACTAGGACATCGTAGTGATACTCAAAAGTCAAATTGCTCATTTAAATTTATTACTGTGATAGAGCATAATTTGTGATAAATGAATCAAATCATGAGTTATTAGTTAAGTTGAATAAAAAATGCTATGGAATTGAAAATCGAAAGAAAACAGAATTGCGTTCAATGTGACGTGTTTTAGTATTTCTATTCAGTTATTCTTAATTCTTTATTTCTCCGCTAGTAGCATGCTTAGGCCGAGCACATCTGGGTAGGCAAACTTTTAGGACGTTTATGTTTTAGTTTCTTTTGAGGTGAGAAGTTGCCCCTTTAGTCAATTAATTTATCTGGAAAATACCCTGCAGAGTTTGTATATATTTTTATACTCTTTTATTCGGAGGATTCCCCGAAGTGAATGTAAAGGGAGGCCGTGGCATCATCGTTGGAGGCATAATATAGGATAGTAAGAATTATTTTATTTTATTTTATTAGGTGGGAACGACCTTGAACCTCTTTTGTGTTTATTTTTATTTTTTTTATGTGTTTTTACCTCAATTTGAATATTTTAAATCCAACTCGATCAAGTACGCAATCGTGACCTTCACCGGACTTGGAAAATGCCTAACACCTTTTCCCCAAGTCAAACGAACCTCCTTTCTTAGAATCTCTGGTGCAATTAGTTTTAGAGTCTAAACGTGTTTTAAAGAAAAATTATTTCTAAAAGAAACGGTGACCTAGCACACCAAAATCAAATGTCAGGTGGCGACTCTGAAAAATCCTTTTGAACACGATCTTTTATCACTTTCATGATTGAAAACCCTTTTGGTCTTCAAAATCTTTTTATTATCTTAAGAGGGTTAAGTGAGGTGAAAAAAGGGGTGTGACACACTATGTCCTTAATATTTACACAGTAGTCATAAAAGTTAAGGACACGATGTCCTAAACTTTATCAATACAAATTGCAAATACAGGACATTTTGTCCTTAATATTTACACAGTAGTCATAAAAGTTAAGGACACGATGTCCTAAACTTTATCAATACAAATTGCAAATACAGGACATTTTGTCCTTAATATTTACACAGTAGTCATAAAAGTTAAGGACACGATGTCCTAAACTTTATCAATACAAATTGCAAATACAGGACATTTTGTCCTTAATATTTACATAGCAGTCATGAAGTTAAGGACACAATGTCCTTAACTTTATCAATAAAAGTTACAAATACAGGACACTTTGTCCTCAATATTTAAACAACAGTCATAAAGTTAAGGACACGATGTCCTTCAATTTATCAATACAAGTTGTAAATATAGAAAATTTTACCAATACAATGCAATCCAGAAAAGGAAAAAAAATATCAAATCCCTTGCATCTTATTCTCCATCAACCAAATAAAAATCCATACAAACATACAAAAGCATATAGAGATATCTGAAATTTTAGAACTTACTGTAATTTTATGGTGAAATTTGGACGAGAAAGTTGAATTCTCTAGTTTGAAATAGGAGGAGAAAGGAGTAGAAAACCTTATGTAATTTGGACAATCACAAGCAAAGTTTGAGCAAAGTTCTCTATAATCCCAAAAAGCTTATTTACGTTCTCTACACGTAAATAAGTTGAGCGAAGTTATCAAGTAAATAAGGAGCTTAGGTTTCAGTGAAATTATTATAGCAGAGGGGTATTTTCGTCCGGGCGGATAACAGTTTATTAAAATAGTGACTAAAAACTAAAGACATTTTAAACAATGGCTTAAAAGTAAATACATCTTTTATTACTGGCCAACTGTGCACTTCGTCCTTGTTACGCATCGTTTCATAATATATCATATTGTATTGTACTATATCATTTTATGAATATAATTTTTGAATAGATTATCTCGTTTACCTTTGTTTCGTATCATGCACCAACAATATGAAGAATAAATTTGGAATATTATAAAGAAAAAATATGATACGGGATAAATTTATTATATAAAAAGGTAGGGTAAATGATAAAATAAAATTATTTAGTAATAATGAAGGGTGAGATGAGAGAAAAAAATAAGATAACGACGTAACCACATCAAATCGGTTGTTAATAAAGTGGCACATTTCGTCGACAGATTGAACGATACGACACAATAAAATTTAAATAACAACCAAAATAAATATTATATTTAAAGTAACAATACGATACAATACAATATGTAACAATCATCCAAACAAGTTGTTATAGTTTGTTTGGCCGTACTTCTAAAATAAGCTTATTTTGAAATATGCTTTTCAAAAAATTATTTTTCGTAAGAAACAGTTTGTGTTTGGCTAATCAATTATTAAATTATTTTTGAGCAGCAATTAGTCATTAGTGTATAGTCAAGCTTTTAAAAAGTATTTCTAAATATATTTTTCTCACAAATATTGTCAAAAAACTGCTTTTTGTGAAACTATTTTTTTATATTTCTCAAAAACTACTTATGATTCTATTCAAAAATATTTTTTCATTTTCAAAGTTTGATCTCAAAGTTTGACCAAACAACTTGACATTGGAATAAAGGTACTTTTGGCAACCAAAAAAAATACTTTTTGACCAAAAAAAAAAAGCAAGACCAAACAAGCTACTAGTGTGGTTAATAGGTCGGTGAAATGTATTTTTCTTTTACCACAATGTTTGGAGACCACTGAATCAGTTGGTTCTGTCTCGAGACGTGTCCTCAACAATATGTCGGTACTTTGGTCTCTGCTTTTGGGGGTTTCTATTTTAAAAATTAAAATAATTATAAATATCTTTTATTGGTAATTATTAATTACTTAAGTAATCATTCATAAACATCTAGTTTCTAGTTATGTAACGTTTTTTTAAGAAAAACAGATTGATAAATCAAATATCAGAATCAAGTCCTAAAATTTTTAATTTAGTACTCCTATTAGTGAAGCCTGTGTGAGTAAATCTAAGCTTATTATATCCTGGGTCGGAGGAAATAAACCTAACTGTAGGTCGCCACTAGTTTCGGCGACCTATTTTTATTGGCAAAAACAACCCTCCCAAACACCAAGCCTGTAATACCTCCACCCAAAAAAATAAAAAATAAAAAATAAAAACTAACAACGATAGAAAATTGAAGGTGTAGTAGATAAGGGTGTAATTTGTGACAAAAACCACTAACTGAATTTGTTAAAATGTTACTAGTATTCAGCTCAGTTAAAGAATGATACTCCGTTCGTATTTATGAATATAAAAAGATTTATTTTAATCTGAATATTTAATAAAACAATCAATCTAAATTTTGCAATATAGAATATCTAATTTAACTTCAACTTCCAAAAATTATTTTTCAACACAACTTCAATAACTTTTTTTCCAATTTCAACTAGCTTTAACTTTACGAAAATTCAAGTACCATCCTAGGCGGGAGTCCAATGAAATTCAATTTCTCACAAGAAATAGATAGAAAAAGCCTTAGAGCTATTATAGCTTTTAATTAATAAAGTTAGAAAAAAGGAAAAGATGTTTGCAAGTCGCCAACGATTTGATTCTCTGAAGGAGCACGAGAAGAACAGTGAAAGGTAGAGGCAAGAAGATTTTCCAGATGAAATAAACTGCGACCCCATTACAACAACAATTCTGTCCCTTTTTTGCCCTTTACCCTCCTTAGCCCAACATGACACGTTACAAGATTCTTTGGTTATATTCAACTTACTTTTCCCACTATTCAATAGGAGTAAGCATTTCAAAGTAGAATATATGGAGGTTTGAAATTTCTTTACACCTTTATAAATGAGAATAAAATAAGTAACATGGTCAATGAAAATTTATATAATCGGTAATTTGTTAATGTTTGATTTAATTTTACACCATTATAAATAAGATTAAATGAATTAAAAGATTCTTGATGTTTGTAAATAATTTATACACTGTGATTGTCTAACACAAGTTATTTGATTCATTTTCTATATTGCGAAATCAAATTCTACTATGAATAGTTCTCATATTCTTAAGCTACCGATGAAATAATTGAAAAACCTGACAAAATAATTGAAAAAATACAACCGAGAAACACCAGCTAATCCAGCCACTACCATCACAAAAAGAATAACTATGAACCGTTAATTTTGATAGTTTATATAGTCTGCTCGAAAGTTAAACTCTTATAAAGTGAGTTGATATTTTAAAAACTGTCAAAGCTCCAAATATCAATTCGAAATTAAAGCGTCGAGGAATAATTGCACCAATGATATCACAACTTGTACAAAACCAAAAACAATTAACTGCTACCAATTTAAATAGAGAGTCTACCACAAGTGATAATGATGACAATAATACAATATACTAGTAGTAAGATAGACGTAGCTAGGAATCTGACCTAGAGATAAAAGGCGAAGACTAAAATCACGACTATATATTTTAACTTGATACTACTAATAATAAGAGTTGAAAAAAACAAGAGTACTAATGGCGAGGACAGAAAGTGAGCAAATAGCTACCGCCAGTGCAAGTGGCAATACTAGTGGGATCATCGTAAGCATAAGAATAAGCTTTAGGACAAGCAGTCTTGAAAATCCTTGAGTAGGCAGTTGGCTTACAAGATTGTGGATTGCCAAAAGTACCAGTGCAACAATATCTTGGAGAATTGAAAGCAGCGCAGGCACTTTTGCAAGCAACCACTTGCCTCTTGTCATGAGATTTCACTTGTAGACCCACTGGGCACATTGTGTTTAAGTCACTCACACACCCTGCATAACTGCATTTCCCTGCAAATAAATATTTTTGATGTAAGCTCTAATAGTGACATTACTTAGACAAGTGCAAATATCACAATCCATCAAATAGATTTTTAAAGCATGATGGTGACAGCAAAGATTTTAGACAACATTTTAAGCAATTTCAAGCTTTGTCACTGCCACATCAGTGATTTGGATAGGGATTCTATATACATTCCATAAATTTTGTCGCTTAACAAAGTGATAATACATGAGATTGTTTTCTTGTTCGGAAGGAGCAACTGGTAAAGGACTCTTGCAGGAAGGTAGGGTGAGGCGACATACAATACACACTTGTGGCCTGACCCTTTTACGGACCCGCACATAACGAGAATTTAGTACACATGGCTGCCCCTTTAAGGCACACAAAGAGATGGGAGAATTGAGTTGCCTGTTCTACTAGTCCGCTACTACTACCGGAGATTTCACTAACATTTATTTTTAGAGCCCGTTTGGAGATAAGAAATTTTTTTCTTTTTTTTTTCAAAAATTTTTCACCTATGCATTTTGAAAATTTTCGAAAATTTGAAAAACTACAAAAAACTATTTTTCAAAATTTTCACTCAAATCACTCACAAAACTTCAAAAACAACCCAAAATTATATATGTCAAAACATAACTCTAAATTTCAAATACCATTTTCACTTTGAAAATTTTGTTACCCCTATTTTGGAATTTTACAATTCTTATGTCCAAACGCCCACTTAACTTAGGAAAAAATGTGAAAACCGATGGATTGGTGTTACATTTTGACATATGTGCGGACTTACACTATTTTCACGAAATATACCAGCTAACGTTACTAGTAAAGACGAAATCAAAGTTGACAATGGAAACCCCATAAAAGGTTCAATTCGTAGACCTAATCCTCGAGAAAAAAATAAACGGAAAGGGGATGGAGTGGGACTAATAATATGCAATGTCGAAAGTACCCCTGCTACGAAACTAACATAACTTGTAGCAAGTATGGCAAAGCTTCTCTGAAATTTTTTTTTTTTCCTCGCACTTTTTTTACACAAAAAGTGAGTTATTTGACCAAGCTTCTTTTAGAAAAAAAGTGGTTCAGAACAGTTTATGAGAAACAGAAAAAAAAAAATAGCTGCTTCATAAAAACAGGAGCAATTGACTTTTTTTCTTACCAAAAATACACTTAACAAAATATACTATGTACCAAAATAACTGTTAAACATAATACTTAAGATATTAATGTATAAATATTTTTTATTATTTTTAGGATAGCTTTCTAATATATAGTGACTTTAGGGGTGAATACTTTTATATTTGTTGAATTTATTTTTAATATATTTAACTTATATTAAAAGAATTAAATACTTTTAAATTTTATTTTTATATTTTACTTAAATAAAATAAAAAAATTTAATTATTGCATGTATAACAAATTTTTAAGATTATTTATTTAATTCTAATATTAAGTATATGTCATTGTTCATAATTAGATAATTAAAATCACTTTCTGAAAAAAAATATTTTTCAGAATGATTAGCCAAACACAAAAAGCGTACTTTTTCAAAAGTAGAGAAATAAGCTGATTTCTCAGGCTGAGACTTGGCCAAACAGGCTATTGGACTGATAGGAAGCATAGAAGCACTAATCCAGGATAAATAAGTCAATCAAACACTTTAATGTCACACATGTCAAAAGACATAGGAGGGATTCTCACCTTTGCCTCGGAATGGAGTAATGGAGATGGCAAGATTGTAGCCATCTACGAGACTCACATCATAAAAATCCTGGTCATTACCCAGAGTAATCTCAGCGAGTGTAGCTGGAGGGGTCCCACCAATACCATTACAAAAGAGCGCACCACCACAATCCCCAGTAGCACAGCGCCCCTGTCCAGATGCATCAAAAGAGCAGCCATGTCGACCCCAGACTCGACCGGACCACCCAGCCGGTAGGCTAAGCCTGTAAGCCTTATTTGGGAGCAGCTTGAACCCTCCACGAGCCAGAATCGGCTTGCCTGCACTTGGCTGTATCCCTGGCCAAACTGGGTGGCTACATTTGTTGTACATTGTCATTGTTGTACCAGTTACTTCTACTGTTAGAAACAATAAAATAAAAAAGACATTAGTAAAACAAATTAAAACAAATACCCAGTTACTTGAACAACAAATTGTTGTGTACCTAAAATAAGGGAGAAAATAATGGTGACAGAGGCCAAAATGAAGAAGGGTCTTAGAAATTCTCCCATGGCTAAGCTGGAGCTGTGAGAAAAAATGTGAGTCAGTGGAAATGGGTAATAGAAATGGGTCTTTTTATAGAAAACCAATAAGAAACAAAATAAAACGGGCAGATACTAAAGTAGGGTTACTTTGGATACTACTACAACAACAACAATCCAGTATAATCCCACTAGTGAGGTCTGGGGAGGGTAGTGTGTACGCAGACCTTACCCCTACCCTGGGATAGAGAGGCTATTTCCAAATGACCCTCAGCATCCTTACCTCCAAGAACTCCCCACCTTGCTCTTGGGGTGACTCGAACTCACAACCTCTTGATTGGATACTGACCGAATTAAATTGGTAGAGTGATATAGCAAAAGCTAGTAAGTGGTAATATAAGTGGGCCTTTTGTGAATGAATAAGGTGAACTTGCTAGCTGTAAAAGTTTAAAAAACGGAAAAATAGATTAAAGACCTTAGGAGGCTCTCCAGTCCTCTTTAATTTATTTTTCTTTTAAGAGTAATCAGAATAAAAAATTGCGTCGAGATTAACTCGAGAGAGGGAAAATTATTGAGATGGTATCCTATGTTTAGGCATTTTAACTCAAACTACAAATTTAACTGCATTGTTCTTTCTTCAAAATAAACGATGAACATAAAGCAACGGAATTAAAACTGCTTTCTTATTATCTACTCTTCTACTTTTCCTTCTTCAATTTCTTACCTAATCTTCAAATCATTGGTAGAAAGGAGAGCTCAATCTGGGGGAGGAGAAACGGGAGAGACAATTGTACATCTGTACTAGCTAGACAACTTCTTACTTTTCCTAAGATGTTATTTCCTCTTCATAATAAGTGAATTTTTTATATTTAATTTATCACTCCTAAAACAATAGGCATAGTGAATAAAGTAGTCTTAATTAAAATTTGCATGTAGTTATAGTAGCACTTTTCATAGCTCTATTATACTCCAACTTACAATGGCACTCACAGAAGAAACACGTAAACTTTTCAACTTCCCTTCTCAAGTCACTTCATTATTCAAAATATAATTTTAAATTTTGCTACAATTTAAAAACGTCTATCAAAAATCAAATGGATCTAAAATTTTGAATATATACCCCCAAAATATTATCTTATAAACGGAAGCTTGATTTCTATATCGTTGATAAACATGACTACAATACAAATTCAACATGGGAACTGTGTACGGTCAAAACCGATTCTCAGTCATAAAGACCGGTCGAGACAATGACGTTTCAATCGAAGGGTATTCACATGACAAGCTCGGACGAATCCCGAAGTAGGGACGTCGAGCTTCGAGCTATAAGACCAATCAACGGCAAAACTCGATATCATTATCGAGCCCGTATCCGAATCGGACTACGGGGCAACACCGATCGACACAGGTCCCGAATATCGATGACCCAAGGCAGAATCGAGCTCGAACCAAGACTGGGGGTTCGATCTAACACCGAGTTCGAGCCAGTGCCAAGCTCGCAGACAAGAGTCGTTACAACCGCACCGAGAGAGAGAATCTTGGCAAGAATCAAGGAAGAAACAAACTATCATGGGTCCTCCACTATATGTATTATTTTATTTTGTTGTTATAGATAAAGCAGTGATCCTTTACTATAAAAAGGGGGATAGACTGCAATAGACGCAGGTCCTCCAAGATACATTAAGATTTTATTGTGCTTGTTTTTCTAATTCATTTCAGTCTTCCCGTCCATCATTCCCATTTTACAGCAAAAATACTTGTATTGTCATTTTGTATCAAAGGAATTTGCATACACTTAGAATCATTTCTAAATTTAACGTTATCCGATTTTTCGGGTAAACAGTTTGGCGCCCACCGTGGGGCTAAGGGTAACGGCGATTGTTTGATATAAATCTACAGTACACTCCAGCTTACAACTTCAAATCATCAATGGCTCAACCTATCGACCTCGAAGCCGGCCTTCAAGATGAAACCAACAACTTGGCACTCGAGGCTCGAATCGAAGTACCCGAAATTCGAGCCGAAATACCATTGGATGTTAATTCACAAATAGCTTTGGAGGCGAACCAGCATTCCGAACCGGAAAGAAGCATTCAGGACGGTACTCGATCCGTAGCCCGAGACACCCAAAACGCGGGGAAAATTGGGACCAGCTTACGTATGATTTTCGAGATCCTGCAAGCCCAACAAGTAGCGATAGCTCAGCTATAGAGCCAAACTCGCGCACAAAGCAGGCGGGATTCGAAACCACTTCGAGAAGTCACGCCCAGAACAGAGCCCACCATAGTGAAATCTAACGAGCAAGAATCGGGGACTACTCCCGGAATTACTAAATTGCTCGAGGAACTCACAAAATGAGTCGAAGCTAATGACAATAGGGTGGAAACGTACAATGCTAGGGTCGATCAAATCCCGGGGGCTCCACCAATGATAAAGGGGCTTGATTCAAAAAAAATCATACAAAAGCCTTTTCCCTCGAGCGCGGCCCCAAAACCAATCCCCAAAAAATTCTGTATGCCTGAAATTTCCAAATATAACGGTACGACCGATCCTAACGAACACGTCACCTCCTACACATGTGCCATCAAAGGCAATAATTTAGTGGATGATGAGATCGAATCTGTGTTGTTAAAAAAGTTCGGAGAGACCCTCGCAAAGGGAGCAATGATCTGGTATCACAACTTACTACTAAATTCCATTGATTCTTTTGCCATGTTAGTAGATTCGTTCGTAAAAGCACATGCTGGTGCCATAGAGGTTGCAACAAGGAAATCAGACCTCTTCAAAGTAAAACAAAGGGGTAACGAAATGCTGAGGGAATTTGTATCCCGATTTCAAATGGAACGTATGGACTTGCCACCGGTCACAGACGATTGGGCCATACAAGCTTTCACCCAAGGACTGAACGGGCTAAGTTCGACAGCATCACATCGGCTGAAACAAAAATTGATCGAGTACCCAGCAATAACTTGGGCAGATGTACACAACCGGTACCAATAAAAAATCAGGGTCGAAGATGATCAATTGGGAGCTCCGTATGGGCCCGTACGTTAGAACCACACAACCACTAAAAATCATAGGGAAATCAACAGGGAACAAAGGTCGAACAGAGACCGATACCAACCGTACGACACAGATCGGATGAACAACGGTTCAACAAGTGATACGGTTCGGAACAACCGAATGACTGATCGGGGGCAAAATTCTCGGGACTTATGAGCAAGAGCAGCTTTGATAAATATGTCGATCCTATAGAAGTCCCTCGATTATCGGAGTATAACTTCAATATTGATACATCCGCCATCGTATCGGCCATTGGACACATCAAAGACACCAGATGGCCTCGACCCATGCAGACCGATCCTGCCCAAAGGAATCCCAATCAAATGTGTGAATATCATGGCACCCATGGCCACAGAACGGAAGATTGTAGGCAACTAAGAGAGGAAGTGGCCCGCTTATTTAACAAAGGACACCTTCGGGAATTTCTGAGTGATAGGGCGAAGAACCATTTTAGGAACAAGGAATTAGGCAAGCAAAACGAGCCAGAAGAACCGCAACACATCATTCACATGATCATCGGCGGCGTCGATGCCCCTCAGGGACCGATGCTTAAACGCACTAAAACATCGATTGTGAGGGAAAAGCGATCTCGAACTCAAGATTATACACCCATAGGGACTTTGTCCTTCAGTGATGAAGATACAGAGGGAATCATCCAACCCCATAACGATGCACTGGTAATATCCGTACTCATGAATAAAATTAAGATTAAGCGTGTGTTAATTGATCCGGGTAGCTCGGCCAATATCATCAGATCGAGGGTCGTAGAACAGCTCGGCCTGCAAGATCAGGTCGTACCTGCAACTCTGGTTCTAAACGGATTCAATATGGCATGTCAAACCACCAAAGGCGAGATTACCCTACCGATAAACGTGGCCGGAACCATCCAGGAAATAAAGTTTCACGTGATCAAAGGTGATATGAGACATAACGCCCTTTTCGGAAGGCCGTGGATCCATAGCATGAGAGCCGTACCCTCGACCCTACACCATGTCCTCAATTTCCCAACATCTGGAGATGTCAAAATAGTGTACGGAGAACAACCGGCCGCAACCGAAATATTCTCCGTCGAAGAAGCAAAATCAATATCCTCGTCTTCGCCGATAAAAGGATCAGGTTCAGAAGGAGACACAATCAGAGAGCAGAGCGCCAAATAACAATCACAGACATCGGCTTCGACCCAGCCAGGTAAGCAGAGCATTGAAGAAGATGATGATGATCGATGGATCCCTCGATCCTTCGTAACCCCCGATGATTTCGATGCCACCAAATCAACAATTGAGGAACTGGAGCAAATCATACTGATCGAATACTGGCTCGAACAAAAGGTATACCTGGGAACGGGTTTGAGCCCCGAACTCAGGAAGAAACTCATTCAATTTCTTATCAATAACATTGACTGTTTTTCCTGGTCCCATCTAGCTATAACAGGGATCCCGCCGGACATAACGGCGCACCAGCTAAGCTTGAACCCTAGGTTCAGACTGGTGAAGCAAAAAAGAAGGCCCCAGTCCGAGGAAAAGCACGCATTCATAAAGGATGAGGTAACCAAACTTCTTAAGATAGGGTCCATTCGGGAGGTAAAATATCCCGAATTGTTAGCCAATGTGGTTGTAGTACCTAAAAAGGGAAACAAACTTAGAATATGAGTGGACTATAAGGATTTGAACAAAGCATGCCCCAAAGATTCCTTTCCACTGCCCAACATCGATCGCATGATCGATGCCACGGACGGCCACGAGAACCTCACCTTTCTCGATGCCTATTCCGGGTATAATCAAATTCAGATGAACCCGGACGACCGGGAAAAGACTTCATTTGTGACCTGATTTGGAACATATTGTTATAACGTAATGCCTTTCGAGCTAAAAAACACAGGAGCTACTTATCAACGCCTAGTAAACATAATGTTTGAGGAACAAATAGGTAAAACAATGGAAGTCTATATTGATGACATGCTAGTTAAGTCCCTGCACGCAGAGGAATATTTGGCCCATTTGCAGGAAACGTTCGAGATTCTGAGGAAATACAACATGAAGCTCAACCCCCAAAAATGTGCTTTCGGGGTTGGTTCGGGCAAGTTCCTCGGCTTCATGGTGTCAAATCAGGGAATTGAGATCAACCCCGCCAAAATCAAAGCCATCGAAGACATCACCATCGTGGACAGCGTAAAAGCTGTACAAAGGTTAACGGGAAGAATTGCAGCCTTAGGCCAGTTCATTTCAAGATCATCAGATCGAAGTCACAAATGTTTCTCCCTATTCAAAAAGAAGAACGACTTTTCCTGGACACCGGAATGCCAACAAGCGTTACAAGAATTAAAATGATATCTATCGAGCCCATCACTACTTCACACTCCAAAAATCGACGAAAAGCTATACTTGTACTTGGCGGTATCAGAAGTCGCCGTAAGCAGTGTCCTAGTTCGAGAAGAGCAAGGTACGCAATTTGCCGTTTATTACGTAAGTCGGACCTTAGGGGAAGCGAAAACCAGGTATCCGCACTTAGAAAAATTGGCACTTGCGCTGGTAAGCGTATCTAGAAAGTTAAGGTCGTACTTTCAATGTAACCCCATAAGCGTATTAACCACTTGCCCACTCCGTAATATTTTACATAGGCCCGAACTATCAGGCCGATTGGATAAATGGGCCATCGAACTCAGTGGGTACGATATCGAATATCAACCACGTACGGCCATCAAGTCTCAAATTTTAGCAGACTTCGTGGTCGATTTCACGCCAACCCTCATACCCGAAGTCAAAAAGGAACTCCTTTTGAAATCAGGTATATCATCCG
>AWOL01S0055202.1:0-11347 GCA_000715115.1 Nicotiana otophora | reverse complement strand
GACCAATGCTCTTTGCTGGGATTATGAGTATATCTACTCAGTCTACACATAACATATGATATATCATGCCTTGTAAAATTTATTAAATGCATCAGACTCCCAATAATCTGAGCATATTTAGACTGAGTAACTGGGTCACCATTATTCCTTTTCAATTGAGAGTTAGCATCAAAAGAAGTACTCGAAGATGTGACATTAAAATATTCAAACTTCTTAGGAAGTTTCTCAACATAATGTTCTTGTGACAACATTATGCCACCTTCACTCCTTATAACTTTAACTCCCAATATCATATTTACTTCACCCAGGTCTTTCATATCAAAATTAGCAGATAAAAATAATTTAGTACTTTGCACTATATTAAAACTTATACCAAATATAAGTACATCATCAACATATAGACATATTATCACATAATCATTGTCTACCACTTTAGTATAAACATATTTATTCACCTTAACTGAAGAAAAATTGTCTCTCAATAAGACTTATTCAAATTTCTCATACCACTGCTTAGGAGCTTGTTTAAAACCATAAAGTGATTTAATTAATTTACAAACTTTATTTTCTTGTCCAGGAATGACACAGCCTTTAGGTTGAACCATATAAATCTCTTCTTCTAAATCACCATTTTAAAAAATTGCTTTGATACTCATTTGATGGATAAAAAGCTTACGGATTGAAGCTAAGGAAATTAAAACTCAAATAGTAGAAATTCTAGTCACTAGTACAAATGTATCAAAATAATTTATATTTTGTTTTGGAGAAAACCCTTTTGCTACTAACGAAGCTTAATATTTATCTAACGATCCATCAGGATTAAATTTCTTTTTGAAAATCCATTACAATCAATAGGTTTTGCACTAGGAGGTACAGTTAAAATCCATATTTTATTTTTCAAAATAGAATCGATTTTAACTTTTATTTCCTCTTTCCAATAATTAGCTTCTGAAGAAGATATAGCTTCAAAATAATTTGATGGTTCATTATCGACAAGAAAAGTCTGAAAATCATTTTCATAAGAAAAATATTCTTTCCTAGGCCTTTTGCTCCTTCTTAATCCTCATTAGAGGTAATTTTATTATTTGTTTCAATAGGAGTACGAGAAATTTCATCATACAATGGATAAATATATTCAAAGAACTCAGCATTCTTTGTCTCAATTATAGTATTGCAATCAAGCACGTCACTTTTTAAAACAAGAAATCTATATGCAGTACTATGTTCAACATATCCAATAAGCATGTAATTAACAGTTTTAGAATCTATTTTTCTCTTTTTAGGTTCAAGCAAAAAGAACTTTAGCAAGGCACCCCCACACTTTTAAATATTTCAAATTAGGTTTATAACCCTTTCACAATTCATACGGAGTTTTGCCAATTCTTCTATGTAGTATTCTATTTTGTAAGTGACATGCGGATAATATAGCTTCACCCCACAAATTATTAGGTGCATTAGAGCGAACTAACATGAGTTCATCATCTCTTTCAATGTTCTATTTCTCCTTTCAGCAACTCCATTAGACTCAGGTGAATAAGGCGGAGTTACTTCATGAATTATTCCTTCTTTTTCACAAAAATCATTCAAAGATAAATATTCTCCGCCTCTATCAAATCTAATTCTCTTGATTTTTTTATTAAGTTGATTTTCAACCTTAGTCTTATAAGAAATAAAAGCACTAAAAGCATCATCTTTATTTCTAAGCAAATACAACTGAGTAAATCTAGATAATCATCAATAAAAGTCACATAATAATTCAATTTCTCTATTTACAGAAAAACAAGTCTTTCTGGTATTTTTAGCTTTAGCACATATTTCACACTTGTCTATATTGTTCGAGTATAAACTAGATATTAAGCCTGGTGACTGTATTTTTCTTATATATATGATATTAATATGTCCTAGTCTATCATGCCATAAAGAAATAGACTCAACCATATAAGCAGAAGGAGATGCATTTCCATTGATAACATCAGAAACATTAAGTACAAAGAGTTTTTTGTTACAACAGCCCTTTCCTACAAACACATTGTTTTTGGTCATTATGATCTTATCAGATTCAAATGACACTTTCACTCCGGCTCTTCCAAACAAGGATACAAAGATCAAGTTTGTCCTCATAGTAGGAACATGCAGTACATCAACAAGGGCTAAAAAAAATTCCGAAGTGAGTTTCAGGAGAACTTTATGCTTACCCAAAACTTTGGTAGTACTTGAGTCTCTAAGGTAGACCTCTTCTATATCATCCTCTACATGAGTATAAGAGGGAAATGCTTCTCTATTTGCACAAATGTGCCGAGTAGCCCCAGAGTCTATCACCCATTCTTTTGCATGTGCTACAATGCTTACTTGAGAAATGACAGTTGCAATAATATCACCTCCTTCAGCTAAGTTAGCCTTAGGAGTATTAGTTTTTCCTTTGTTATTTCCTGCTCTATACCTGCATTGTGAGGCATGATGGCTTGGTTTTCCACAAACAAAACAATAGTCTTTTTTCCTTTTAAGGTTAGGATCTTTAGGCTTGTAACCTTGAGACTTATTCTCGTACCTTTTGCGGTTGTTGTTGCTGCTTTGCACTAAATTTGCTTTAAGAGCTGTCGTCCTAGCTTTTTGATCACGCCCAACTATGCCTTGTAAGAAGGACTAAGCGGTCGCTGCAAATATAACCCGGTTCAAGTCCGGAGTCGAATCCCACAGGGAACTAACCTGTTTACTACACCCTTGCATAATGTTAATGATAAGCTCAGACAACTTCCAGATGCAATAGTTTTATGAATAATCAGTGGAATTTATTTAGCCAAGGAAAAATGACAATAAAATTAGCAATAATCAAGACTAAAATTGAATTCAAGGGTAAAAGGATCTAGGGCTATTGATTTCCCCAATTGCCGGATTAATTCTCAACTCTTTAGCTATAATCTCGCCATAATACTCTATGAGGATTATGAGTTCCGGGCTATCGTAATTACCTTTCGATCAATTACGATAATTTACTAGAAGCATTCTCTTGAACTAATCTAGTTAACAATTTATGCAACTCAGAATCATCCCACCAAAGCTTCGTTATTTCTAACCCTACTTTTAAATTCAAGTAATTAATCTCTTAACTTACCCAAAAGTGGTGTTATTTAACAACAATCTAACCAAGTGTTCTTTTTCAAGCAACACAAGGTGAATAGAGACGATTAATCGAGGGCCTTTTTAATTAACTACAATACAATACGTAATTGAACAATCATAGAACAAACATGACTCAATTATAATAAAATAGAGTCAAGACTTCATCCAACAATTGGTTCCATCAACCCTAGATAACAAATTTAGCTACTCATGCTAATGGAAAACAAATCACTAAAATAATTCATAATCAACAAATAGAAGTATCAAGAAGAAAGTTAAAACTCTTAGGAATTGTATCTGTCTTCTCTCCCTCGTTCTTGCCTCTAAAATCTTCTAAAAACAACAATCTCCCACTTCTGGGCGAGTTTAGGTTTCATATAGGTTTAGGCTAGTCGCCTAGGAAATTACATAATTAACCCTGCGTGTTTGGCTTTCGTTCGCCCATCCGCGGCCGCAGATTCGACCACGGATATGGACTGCCTCACTGCCTTAAGTTCGCGGACCAATTCTCGGCCCTGAGGTGAGCTGGAAGCGGTTTCAGGTCCAGTTGTGGTGGCTCCTCTATTGATGGTTTTGCAGGTGGTGTTGCTCTCTCTTTAAAGCGTAGGGGCTCAAACTGAGGTTCCCTTTTCCAGAATCCTTGACTTTCGAGAGCCATCACCCACTCTGCCAACCCTTCACCGTCCATCTCTTCTAAATTCATCAAGCAGGCTTCTAGTGGATCCTTGACATTAAGGGTCTCGTCCTCTTCTTGCAGTATCATATCTACGGCCTCCACTAGTGAGCAGTTTGCAAATTCACTCGGTCACCTCATGGATTGTTGAACTTTGAATATAATTTCTTCATTGTTCAACTTCATTTTCAACTCTCCAGTCTCACAATCAATTAATCTCTCCCAGTGGCTAAGAATGGCCTTCCTAGAATGATGGGTATCTCTTCATCCACTTGACAATCAAGAATAACAAAGTCTGCAGGAAATACAAATTTCCCCACTTGCACAAGCACATCATCAAGAATTCCTGTCGGTCTTTTGATTGTGCGATCAACCAGTTGCAGCAACATTGAGGTCGGACTAGCTCTGCCAATGCCCAGTTTTGTATAAATTACCAAGGGCATCAAGTTTATGCCGGCTCCCAAGTCGCACAATACTTTAGCAACATCATAACTCCCAATAGTGCATGGGATAGTGAAGCTACCTGGATCAAACGCCTTTTGGGCCATAGGTCTTGTCACTACCGCGCTGCATGTCTGTGTCATAGTTACAGTGGAGAGGTCCTGGAAGTCAAATTTCTGCGACATCAAGTCCTTCATCATTTTTGCATACCCTGACATTTCCCTCAAAGCATCCATCAGTGGAATATTCAATTGAATCTGTCGAAGCATTTCCATGAATTTTCTGTATTGATCATCTTTCTTTTGTTTTGCCAATATTTGAGGGAATGGTGCAGGAATCAATCTCTGTCCATTACTTGATGTCTTTTCTTTGTTGGAAGCTTCTGGCATAAGTGGTGCCACCTGTTCTGAGACTTGTTCACCGTCTTTCTCCTTACCCTTATTAAATTGTGCTTGTTCAATTACAACCTCGGTGAGCTCTGCTGAATCATCTGCCTCTAATGTAACTGGAGTAGTTGGCATAGTCTCTCTCCTAAATTGAGCAACTTCTTGCTCTTTGTATAAATCTCTTCCATTCCTGAGGCTCGCTGCCATTAGTTGATTTGGGTTATATTCCTTTGGGTTAATATTTGTATCTGCAGGCAATGTTCCTTGGAAGCGATTGTTCAAGGCCATAGACAGTTGTCCTAGTTGAGTTTCAATGCCTTTGATTGCTGAATCATGTGGTGCTAACTTTTCTTGCATCTTACCACTTGTTCCAATGAGTTGTTGCAGCATGCCCCTGACTTCTACCATATTGTTGTCTTGTTGTTGATGAGGTGGTTGGTAGGCCAACTGTTGCTGGTGCTGCTGATTATAGCCCTGATGCCTTTGATAAGTCACAACTTGACCTTGTGGTCATGCGCCTCCAGAATTGGGATTGTGTTGTGGCAGGTTGGGTCTGTACTGCTGGTTTGGTGTTGGTGCCCATTGTTGCCCACCTTGCCTCTGACCTCCAAAATTATTGACATAATTCATGTCTTCTTTGAAGCCCTGATTGTCATTCTCTCCACTCCACTAGCACACATATGACTGGTTTATGCAAGGAGTGCACAATCCTCCATTCGTTGTATCAATAATGTGCACTTGCTTTGAACCCATCTCATCAATTTTCTTTGTCAGTATGCTCATCTGAGTCATGAGCGTGGCTATGTTCTCTGCATGGGAATTGTTTGGGTCAAGAGCAACAGAATGCACTATTGGTGTAAGTGTCGTACCTCTAGCTATCTAGCCTGAATTTTGAGCCATTTTGTCAAGAAGAATCTTGCACTCTGTGAATGTCTTGCTAAAAAATGCACCCCCAGCTGAAGCGTCTACATTGGCCTTCAAACTATCTGCTAAACCCATGTAGAATATCTGTCCCAATATCTGATATGGAATGCCATGGTGTGGACACTTCACTAGCATATCCTTGAACCTCTCCCAGGTTTCTTGCAAGGACTCAGTTGGTTTTTGCCTGAACTGCAATATCGCATCAATCTGCGTTGCAGTCTTGTTGGGAGGATAAAACTTGTTTAAGAATTGTTTGACTAATTCTTCCTAAATGGCAATGGAGTTTATTGGGAGTGAATGCATCCAAGTTTGAGCCTCTCCAGTTACAGAAAATGGAAACAGTAATAGCTTGATGGCTTCATGAGTCATATTCGGCTGTCTTTGGGTCACACATATTGATAGGAAGTTCTTCAGATGTTGTTGTGTGTCTTCAATGTATGACCTGGTGAACAGTCCCTTATTTTGCAATGAATGTAGCATGTTGTTGGTGATCTGGAATGTCTCTACTTGTATCTGAGGTACAACAATGGCGGTGGCTAAGTTATCAGCAGTTGGTTGTGCCTAATCATATAGAGCAGCTTCTGGCACAAGAGGTGCCACCACTCCATTGTTTGGATCAACCCGATTATTCCGATTGTTTTCGTTGACATTGTCCACGTTGTCCATTTCAATTTCGAGTGTGTGTTTTTGTTATAACTGTTTGTTCTTGTTGTTGGCTCGATTTAATGCCCTGAATGCTTTCTTGGTGTCTGAAAGTCCTTCAAAAAGTTCACTAGCCCTCGAAGATCTTCTAGGCATACACATGAGTCGCAGGAGAATTCAAACGTGAGAATTTCAATAAAAAAAAATGTAAACACCGTAAGAAATTGATCCAAACTAAGAATCCTAACAATTCTTCTAAGTTGTAATAAATAACACTGTTAGTTCCCCGCCAACGGCGCCAAAATTTGATCACGCCCAATTATGCCTTGTAAGAAAGACTAAGCGGTCGCTACAAATATAACCCGGTTCAAGTCCAGAGTCGAATCCCAGAGGAAACTAACATGTTTACTACACCTTAAATAATGCTAATGATAAGCTTAGGCAACTTTCAGATGCAATAGTTTTATGAATAATCAGTGGAATCTATTTAGCCAAGGAAAAATGACAATAAAATTAGCAATAATCAAGACTAAAATTGAATTCAAGGGTAAAAGGATTTAGGGCTATTGATTTCTCCGATTGCCGGATTAATTCTCAACTCTTTAGCTATAATCTCGCCGTAATACTCTATGAGGATTATGAGTTCCGGGCTACCGTAATTACCTTTCGATCAATTACGATAATTTACTAAAAGTATTCTCTTGAACTACTCTAGTTAACAATTTATGCAACTCAGAATCATCTCATCAAAGCTTCGTTATTTCTAACCCCACTTTTAAATTTAAGTAATTAATCTCTTAACTTCCCCAAAAGTGGTGTTGTTCAACAACAATCTAACCAAGTGTTCTTTCTCAAGCAACACAAGGTGAATAGATACGATTAATCGAGGGCCTTTTTAATTAACCACAATACAATACGTAATTAAACAATCATAGAACAAACACAGCTCAGTTATAACAAAATAGAGTCAAGACTTTATCCAACAATTGATTCCATCAACCCTAGATAACATATTGAGCTATTCATGCTAATGAAAAATAAATCACTAAAATAATTCATAATCAACAAATAAAAGTATCAAGAAGAAGATGAAAACTCTTAAGAATTTTATTTGTCTTCTCTCCCTCGTTCTTGCCTCTAAAATCTTCTAAAAACAGTTATCTCCCACTTCTGGGCGAGTTTAGGTTAGTCGCCTAGGAAATTACATAATTAACCCTGCGTGTTTGGCTTTCGTCCGCGGCCGCGGATTCGACCGCGGATTTGGACTGCCTCACTGCCTTAAGTTCGCGGACCAATTCTCGGCCCACTCCGCGGCCGCACACCTGGAGGGGTCGTTTCGCTTGCTTTTCTCGCTCCTTTTCGACCAAGCTAACCTTCGATTGTCCTTTCACATTCCATGTTGACTCCAAAACACTCGTTAGCTCCCTGCTAGTTCGGAGTAGCTCCTGCAAAGCATCAAATTCTTAATTAAAGTATTTTGTTATCTTTTAGCATTCAAATATCAATAAAGTGCGGCTAAATTAGAGTGTAAGTAGTGTCTAAATTGCATGAATATAGCCTACTATCACTTTGGCAGATTATTTTCTGTTGGAATCTTCAATTAGGATATATGTCACAATTTTCTCAATGGTAAATTTTTTCTGTTTGTGCTTTAAGTTATTTTTGTAGTCACTCCATGAGTCAGGCAGTTTCTCAATTAGCACTCTAGCAACAAACTTTTCTGGTAAAGACATACCCTCAGCCTTCAAGTCTTCTAGCAATTTTTGATATTCGTTCATTTGCATGTTCATCTCTTTATCATCTCTCATCTGCCACTGATGAAATTTTTCTACTGCAAATTTATGGTGAAATTTTTCTGTTTGTGCTTTAAGTTATTTTTGTAGTCACTCTATGAGTCAGGCAGCTTCTCAATTAGCACTCCAGCATCAAACTTTTCTGGTAAAGATACACACCCCCCCCCCCCGGCATTCAAGTCTTCTAGCAATTTTTGATATTCGTTGATTTGTATGTTCATCTCTTTATCATCTCTCATCTGCCACTCATGAAATTTTCCTACTACAAATTTTTATTTTGTAGCATCTTCAACAATGAATTTTTTAATTAAGACTTCTCAATAGCTTTTGCTTCCTTATAACTGCAATATACGTCAAACAGTTCATTAGAAATAGTTTGTAATATAGTATGACGGCATACCTTGTTGGCATGTTGCCATGATTCCACTATTTTATTATCAGTATCTGCAATAGGTTGTGAATGCAGCAGTGCATGTGTAACACCATGGACATCAAGCAGTGAGAAAATACGTTCTTGCCAACGCTTGAAATTTTCATTGACGAAAATTTCAATATTTGACACATCTGAAAATGGCATGGCATATGGCAGTGCAACTGGGGCTGGAACAACGGAGGTAGCACCAATATTGGTAGTATCAATAGATTTTTTCAGCATCAGTATTGTTTGCCATAATTTCTTAGATTATAGGGAAATGACAAGAGGAAATAACGATAATACTGCAATAATATTATTTGTGAGCAGATATACGAATTGGCTTGAGTTGTGCTGGGCACTATCCTAAGAAACTATTTCAGCAGTATGAAATATCTTCCCAGGATTAAACAAGCCTACCTCTATTTATTTAGAGGATACACAAATCAACAAAATATTAAATTACAAATTCAGCCATTTAAAAAGGGGAACAAAAGAAAAATAGACTACTAAATTTTGAAAAGGAAAGACAACAAAAGGAAGTTGAAGAACGAAAAGGCAAAGGAAATCTGCTGATGATTGATGCCTAAAGTTGAATGCCTATTTATAGGCTTTAAGAGAGTTTTGAATTATTATACAGTTGTCTTGAATTTTCCATGAAATTGCCACATACATTTCTCTATTGGAACTTGGAAGGACATTTGGCCAATTTTGAAAATATTACAACAACAAGTACTATTTTTCTTGAGTATGTAAAGCCTAGCACCTATGCCTGGTGCAATCATAATATATTTGGATCAACACCAGCTTTTGAATCAAAACCTGGATAAACTATCCAGTTTCTATTTAGTCTTTCCACTCTACCATCGTTATGCACAAGAATAAATGGACTCAAGTCATGTGCCACTTCATCATTTGGGCTTGTAGTGGCCATTTTCAAGAAGAATAAGGTGCAGTTTTCTTGAATTGAGAAGGTTTTGATATTCTGAAGTATAGAAAATGAAACTTGAAATTGGATATTAAAGACCACCAACTGTTGGAGAAGCAACATTTTATTTTTGTGATAGTTGAAAGGTGGTTATGAGTCATAATGCTAATGAAAAATCCTTTAAACAAACAAATAAAAAATGATAGTTTGGTGCACAAAGTATTTTGCATTCACACAAGATCCGGTGAAGGGTTGTACCCCTATGTGACGTAGACAATCTATACGAATGCAAGCAGTAGTGGTTACTTTCACGGCTCGAACTCGTGACCTATAGAACATACTGAGACAACTTTATCGTTGCCCCAAAGCTCCCCTTCCGAAAAATTATCCACTAAACAAAACCAATAATTAAGCATATGATGACCATTGTGTGTGGGGGGGTTGTTCTAGTGAAATGGATATTCAATTACATTGGCATGAGATGAGAGTTTAAATGGAGTAATATATTGAGGGAGGATTCACATAGCCAAATTTAACTTGTTTGAGACTTATGCATATTTGTGTTGTTAAAATTAATATTTAATTATCCGAGTCATAAGGTAGGGAATCTTCTCTATGAAAATAGAAATGCTTTCTTTTATCCCTTTAACATATATTTGAAGTGGCACAGTAATTGAAAATTGCACTAGCTATATGAGGCTACAGATTGAACTGGAATTAACTTTAAGTGGCCGTTTGGACATAAGAATTGTGAAATTTCGAAAAGAAGTGAATTTTTTTTTCTCAAGTTGAAAATGACTTTTGAAAATTGGAGTTGTGTTTGGATATGAATATAATTCGGAGCTGTTTTTGAATTTTGTTTGAGTGCATTCAAGTGAAAATTTTGTAAAATAACTTTTTGGAGTTTTTCATATTTCGAAAAATTCCTGAAATTTAACATCAAGTGAAATTTGAAATTTTCATAGTCAAACATTAATTACGAAAAAAAAATCTTTTTTTATAGCCAAATGGGCCCTAAATGATTGCAAGATTATGAAGCATAAACCAAGGAAGGAAATTGTTTTGAAAGGAAGTATTTAGAACATGATAAATTATAGTAACAAATTTGATCACAGATGGGGATGTAGCTCAGATGGTAGAGCGCTCGCTTAGCATGCGAGAGGTACGGGGATCGATACCCCGCATCTCCACTTTTCTGCTTTTTTTGTTGCATTACAAGTAAACTCGCTGAGAAGTGAGAATCATTTGAATCCCCTGTTATCCAATAATGTAAAATCCTCTATTAAATTACACATTTGCAAGCAGTTAATTAGCAGATAAAAGAAATTATTGAGAGGTTAAATTTCACATACCACAAAAGAAAACTCTTTCATATTATAAAAGTCTAAGGACCATTTTACTACAGCCTCAAATTTATAGATTTCATTTTTCTTTGTCCTTCAATAGACAGAAGTATAAGATTAGGAGAGCCATACCTCTACGGCTCTACCAACTTAGCTAGTTTTCTGGGGTTGGAAAAAGTGTGGATTTTCAAAAATAAGAATCATGTGATATGTTGGGAATTACATATTTCTGGATTTTATTTTGACATTCATCCATGGAAAATCATAGAACTTGGCATGAACGAAAAGTTACACAAGTATAATTACTTCTTCTTTCTTTTTCCTCGTAAAATAAGTATAATTTACTAGGAGTAATATTTTTGGTTAAAGTAACTAAAAAGTATCTTCTTTTTTACTCGTCTAGATTTTTTTAAGGAGTAAGTAACTTCCTTTTTACAAATTTTGGAACATTTTTCGTCTACAACAATTTTTGATATATACTAGTTTAATTATAAGTATTGAAAACATAAACTTTACTTCAAAATAATAAGAAATTTACTTTCCAAATTCATATTATTTTTTTAACCAAATGCATTAATTTTCATAGAAAATTATTCATGCTAAATAACCAATAAACATATTTTTGTTATGAAATAAAAGCAATTTAGTAAAACATGAACAAGAACAAGTTATGAAATAAAAGTAA
>AWOL01S0055199.1:16281-33026 GCA_000715115.1 Nicotiana otophora | reverse complement strand
GACCCAACTTCTTCCAATTTACTCTTGACTTGCCTTAGAAATAATAATAGCTCCATTAAAAAACATAACGAACCAAATCCGCACTCATCTCGAGTGACCCGCATCACAAGACCACCTTGTCTCAACACTCATGAACCATCATATACTCTCCTTATGCACACAATAGCATCTCCAACTCGTACACCCATTTTGCAAGACCTTCTGCGAATCCGAAGCTATTTCTTCCTTTCCTCCAATACTGCACTGCATACCCGATGATAACATAGAACATTCCAAGTCCCGTTCGTAATCCACTGTAAAAACTCTATCCTTAACCACCCAACGAACCCGAAATCCTTAGGCACTGCACTTTAATTCTTGAACCCACTAAGACCGTTGTTGAGAGTCACCCACTCTTACCTAATCTCGAACATAACCAAACTCCAACGCTCTGCTAGCGCATGAACACCCTCTCAAAGAAGCAACCGACTAAATTCTTTTTCTGGTACATCACATCCACAAAGCATAAACTCTGAGTCTTCCCAAAACCTGCACATAAATCGATAAGGCGGAGCATAGCACACATTCATCAAGTTCCTTGCTTGAATTACTCTTGATATTTTCTTTTCTTAGTTATAAATAATTCACCAACGCATCGATAACCAAAAACCGCGCAAGCAGACAACCACGTGATCCAATCGTAGACGGTGGGCTCCCCCACTTAACTTTAAGCTACCATCACATAATGTAGAGCCCACAACGATTCCTCTTTCTTAATTACCATGATCTCGCATTGTTAACCCGCCAAATTTCTCGAAGTCTTTTATTAAGATTTTCATAAACATTCTGAATCATCAGTCATAATCACATATTCGACTTCTTACCGGGTAGCAAGTAGTATTTTTTGCAGAAGATTCGTCAACATCACGCAACCGCTAACCTGCCCACATGAGATAACCCACCTGTAGAATTCCATGCCGACATCTTCCAACGGCGCTGCACTGGTTACAACTACCATAAAATCAGTAAACTCTCCTAAGACCATGATCGCCCACCAATTGTACAAGTCTGTTCATTTCCCATTGACCTCAACTAAAAATGCGACAACACATTCCAAATTCGAAGTTGAGTTGCATCCCAACGATAATCAAGTTTTCACACCCCTCTTCATTCCAAGCAAACTCCTTTCTGCCATATTCAATATTTCTCAGTACAGTAACTACCATCCCAAATATAATTCGTAGACCAAATCACCTTCCATCACGATTCCCAAAATCGCTCTAAACTCTCTCAAAGCATGTGGCTATCCTACCACAGAATCTATACGCTACTCTGTCACTCCCACTTCAGTCAAATTATCTCCTTTAAGAAAATTCTCAATCTCTGCTTCTCATACTTGACTTGTTAGTAATTCATCCGCCATGAAACACCTCCTTCCATGTCCTTCCTCATACTTCGTTGCCCAAATATTGCCTCAAATCAAATCCATACCTGTAGCACCTAAACTGGTGAATTGATACCAACTCTAAACCTCCTAGAAGATCATCTTTCTCGAGCTATCGACATTAGAAATACCAATTCGATTTTGAATGGCTGCACGCTGCTATCTTTGACAACTGCTCCTCATGCACCATTTCACAATACCCTGCCTCGAAGGCAAAAATCAAAGAAGTCTATTACACTGGCGGCCCTTAATGCGTTCCAACCAGGACGACGACACCACATTATAAATGAGAATTCTACCACACTTGAAAATATCAAGTCTCGTTACTCAATCAACCAAAGCCTAAACATCCATAGTCCGATTGCCCTTCTTTGACTGGAATTAAATGCTAAACCTCTAAATCATGCGCTGAGAAATCCTCATTTCCAGTCATTCACTGTCTCGACACTGTAACGACCCGATCGGTCGTTTTGAGCTCTAGCACGTCGTTTGATGGTTTGAGGCCATGAGCAGCTTCACTTCAGGTATTATGACTTGTCCGCGTAAGCGGAATTGATATTTCAGAAGTTCAGAGTTGATTTGAAAAGGCAATTCTCATTTCGAAAGCTTTAAGTTGGAAGAATAGACTAAGATTAGATTTTAGAGTAAACGGACTCAAAATTGGGATTTGAAGATTCCAGCAGGTTCGTATGATGATTTCTGACTTGGGCGTATGTTCGGATCAGATTTTGTATGCACCGGGAGCATTTCGGCACATATTGTGGAAATTAGCATTGTGGATGAATTCCATAAATTTAGGTTGAAGTATATTTCAATGTCATTGATGTCCGTTTGGAATTATGAGTCTAGGAATAGCTCCGTATGGTGATTCCAGTATTGGGAACGCGTCCGGAAGTAGATTTGGAGGTCCGTAGGTCATTTTGGAGTCATTTGGCTAAAGTTAGAAATTTGAAGGTTTTTGAGAAGTTTGACCGGGAGTGGATTTTTTGATATCAGGGTCGGATTCTGATTTCGGAAGTTGTAGTAGGTCTGTAATGTCAATTATGACTCGTGTGCTAAATTTGAGGTCAATCGGACGTGATTTGATAGGTTTCGGCATCGAATGTAAAAGTTGAAATTCTAAATTTCATTAAGCTTGGAATGGGATACGATTCATGAATTCGACATTGTTTGATGTGAATTGAAGGCTTGACTAAGTTCGTAACGTGATTTGGGATGTGTTGATATATTTGGTTAAGGTCCCGAGGGCCACGGGTGAATACCGGAAGGTTAACAGATCGATTTTTGGACTTAAGAATTTCTGAAGCTTAATGCTTCTGGTGTAATCGCACCTATGTGACTTTAGCGGCAGGTGCGAGATTGTAGGTGTGAAAAATTGTTCGCAGAAGCAAGAAGGGACTGGAGCTGGGGGAGCCGCAGAAGCGGACTGGAGAAACGCACCTGCCTGTGCGCAGGCGCGAGGCAGCCACCGCTGATGCGTAAAATTTGCGCATATGCGCATAGCAGGTCGCACCTGCGAAGCTCGCAGAAGCGAAGAAACTTCCCCAGGTGCGAGATCTTGGCTGGGCATTGAGGACCATAGGAGCGGCTACTGGACCGCAGGTGCGAAGGTCGGACTGGACAGAATGCTTTTAAGCGGGGTTTTGGCCATTTTTCTCCTATTGTTATTTGGTTTGGACATTTTTGAAGAGCTTCAAGGGGAGAATTTCAGCAAGAAACTCAAGGCAAGTGATCCCCCCTTATTATTAAGTTAAATACTTGGTTTATATATGGAGTTAAATATGGAAATTAGTAGAAATTGTGGGGTTTTGGTAGAAAACCTAGAATTTGGTATTTTTGGATTTTTAGCACGAATTTGAGTAAGGAATAGGACATAAAATTATATATTTGAGTTCGTGAGGCTATGGGTAAACTTTATCGTCGGAAAATTTAGGAATCCGGGCATGTGGGCCCGAGGGCGATTTTATCGACTTTCTGAACGGAGTTGAGAATTATTGTAAATAGAATTATAATGAGTATTAGAGTATATATTTACAGATTTGCTTACTTATTGACTAGTTTTGGAGCGTTAGGCATCGATTTGAGTTGATGGAATGGCTTGGGAGCCGGTTATGAAACTTTAGAGCGAGGTAAGTCTCCCCTAGTAAGAGGGAATTAACCCCATAGGTGAATTAAATAAATGTTTGTACCTAATTGTGGGGGATATGTACGTACGAGTTGACGAGAGTCCATACGTAGCTACAATTATGCTGTTGTCCGGGTAGTTTAGGACCCGTATCATGCTATACTTGGAATGTTTGTGCCCTTACTTGCTAGTATAATCACCTAGTCATGATAGAAATTGATAAAAGAATTGTATAAGGTTAAATTCACTACTTGAAGGTTTGTATGAGGTTAAATTCACTTACTGGAAAGTTTGTATGAGATACTTGACTATAAATAAGAAACTTGTGTTTTCATGAAAATAATTGTTATTTGTGGATCGGGTCGAGCGCCTCGGTAGTAAATATATGCATATATTATTCTCGCCATTCGACCCTCTAGTAGTGTACAGTTTAAATGTTTGTTAGATCGAGCCGTACGACCTCGACATGATTTACGCATGATTGTATTGCTTGCCTTGAAATTTATAAATAATGATATTTCCTCCTCGACCTGAGTTAAATTGTTAAATAATGGGAGATAAATTTGGAGATTTCTTAATTATGAAAGAACTNCATGCTTGTATTGCTTGCCTTGAAATTTATAAATAATGATATTTCCTCCTCGGCCTGAGTTAAATTGTTAAATAATGGGAGATAAATTTGGAGATTTCTTAATTATGAAAGAACTGCTTACTTACTTCAACATATTGAGCTTGCAACCGTTCATTTAATCCATACTTAATTATATCATTGATATCCCATTTATAGCCCATAGTAAGTGTCAAAGTCGATCACTCGTCACTACTTCTTCGGGATTAGGCGGAATACTTACTGGGTACGCGTTGATTTACGTACTCATACTACAGTTGCTGCACATTTTTGTACAGGTACACATATGTTTAGAGGCCTTGTGGGCGCAGAGGTGCAATTATGGCGGGGACTTAGGCGTGCTGCATTCTATACGACGCACCGCAGTCAGCAGAGTCTCCTTCAGTGTATTGTATTTTCTTTCCTGTCCAAGTTGTATTCTGGACAATTATCGTATTTTATTTTAAATTTCTAGAAAAGGCTCATGCACTTGTGACACTGGGTTCTGGGATGATAATGGGATATTCGCTATTATAATTGGAAAACATTGTTATTTATTCTGTAAATTTATTTTTTTCTAGATAAATTGAAGTAAATTTACAATTTCAAAAAAAAAATTTAAAATGAGGATTTAATTAACTATTTAGTGTTGGCTTGCGTGACAGTGGTGTCCGGCACTATCACGATCTTTAACGGATTTTGGGTCGTGACAACATGGTATCAGAGCACTAGGTTCACTTAGGTCTCACGAGTCATGAGCGAGTCTAGTAGAGTCTTACGGATCGGTACAAAGACGTCTGTACTTATTTTCGAGAGGCTACAGGGCTGTTAGGAGCACTTCCCTTCTTGATTCTCATCGTGCGATTTGATTCCTTTGAGTCTTATGCCTTCATTTCTTTCCCATTCAATGTTATGCGATGTGAAACATTGGTTATTAATCGGGAATTGAGGAATTGTAATGGTTCTACAGATGTGGTGCGGTATGTTTCTCCCTGCGTAGCTGATTGGGCTATTGTCGTCGTCTTGTGGAAGGATATTTTGTCATTTCAGCTCAGTAGCTGTACTTCTGAGAGCTTTAAGGCCATGCACAGGTTGCTACGATGCTCATGAGTTATTATCGCATAATATTGATGTGATGGTAGGGTACTTGCCCATGTGTCGGGGTAGTGAATGACTTGAAAAGAGGTTTACTCAGTGCATGATTCAAAGATTCAGTATTTTACTTCTGACAGAGGGAAGACAATCAAACTGAGGATGTTCAGACTTGGGCTGATGGAGTATCGGGACTCGATATTTTCGAGCGTGGTGGAATCTCCGCCTGTGATGTGGCGTCACTGTCCTTAATTAGTTATAATGTGTTAAGCTCGCCGGTGTTATGGTTTCCTTCAATTCGCCTTGGGGCAGAGTATTATAAATGGTTCCAGGAAAGTGGCTATCTAAGGTCGTAGTGTGCAGAGGTTCAGGATCAAATCGATATTCCTGGTATTGATGGCTCGAGAAAGATGATTTCCGAAAGGGTTTAATAGCGATCTATCGGGTCAAGTGCTATAGAGATAGATTTTGATTTAAGGCAACAACTAGGCAGCAAAGGATGAGGAAGGACATATGGGAGGTGTCTTGTGGTGGTTAAGTTCCTAGAAGGCCAAGTGTGAGAAACAGAAGTCGAGTAGTTACTTAAAGGAGAGGGTTTGACCAAAGTGCGAGAGTGGCAAGGTAGCATATGGGTTATGGGGTAGGATAGCTACACGTCTTGAGGAAAGTTTAGAGTGATTTGGGATTCATGGTGGATAGTGACTAGGTCTACGGACTTAATTTGAAATATTGGCTATTAATTGGCGGGTTGATTGTGAAAGATCGTGTAAATGGGGGATAAGGAGTCTTGGTGGATTCCAAAAATTATGCAATGGTAGCTTCAAGCTATGTGGGAGAGCCCCCACCGCCTACGATGGGATCACATGGTTGTCTACTTGTGAGATTTCCGGTTATCGGCATATTGGTGGGTTATTACTACTAAGGAAAGAGAACATCAACGGTAATTTGAGCAAAGGATCGAGGAATGTGTTATATAGTTGGCCTTATTGACTCATGTTCAGGTTTTGGGAAGATTCAGAATTTATGCTTCGTGTAAAGGTAATTTACAAGGAAAGTGATTCAGTCGGGTTCTTCTTGAGAGTGCATTCATGTGCTAGTGGAGCTTGGGAGTTTGATTATATTCGGGACCAAGTCAGAGTGGGTGACTCTCAACAACGGTCCTAGTGGATTCAAAAGTTAAAGCGTGGTGCCTAAGGATTTCAAGTCCATAGTATGGTTAAGTATTGAGCTATTGCCGCAGATTATAAAAGTGGCTTGGAGTATTCTATGTTATCTTTGATATGCGGTATAGCAATGGAAGAATGAGAGAAAATAACTTTAGAATCGTAAAGGAAATATCAGAATGGGTGTACCAGTTAAAGATGCAGATGTGCGCACAAGGAGGATGTGAGATGATTCGCGGGTTTTGGGGAAAATGTGGTCTCGTGAGATGGGGTCACTCAGGATGAGTGCTGATTGAGTTCGTTATATTGATAAATGAGCTGTTGTTATTTCTAAGGAAGATGCAGAGTAAATTAGGAGAAGTCGGGTTTGGTTAGCAATGGTTGAATTGGCATAATGATGGAAATGACCAGCTCATTCAGTGTGTTGGGCTATGCATGTGATTTGTGGCGGGACGTGCGAGGCTTGACGACCGTCGTAACTGATTGTATTTGGATGCATTCAAGTTTTATGGCCTGTTATGTGTAGGTGGATCCCGAAAGGGTTATGATGGTTTACACCACTACTTGAGGATTTGTGTGTTCTACGGTTATAAGAATTCAGTTATGTGTTGCAATGATTCTCCTGAAACGAGTAAAGTGAAAGGTTTCCACAAAAGTGAAGTGTGTATCCTATTAGTGGTTTAGGAGCTATGATGAAATTCTTGGGTCCTCGCGTATTGGTAAGATAGGTGCGGTGAGCAGCATGAAATTTTAAAGGTTAGGGATTGAGGTTGCAGTTCGGTATTGAGAAGGATGTCACGAGCTCGGATGAGCAGGAAAAGGAATTTAGATGTTTAGAATAAGCTGGTATTGTCTCCAACATCACCTGAGATGAGTGTCCTGTGTAAGAGGCTTTATGTACTGATTGTGGATTCTTGATATGCTTTACAACATTAGTGTGACTGGTGGTATGGATGCGCAGACTTGTTACCCGGTGCGGAAAGTCATGGGAGCGTGTCCCACGGGAAGATTGTATAAGTGTGGCATGTAGTCACTTAGTTGATTGAAGATTTAAACCAAGTATGAAGAGGGTTGTAATATCACTAATTTGAAAATTTATGCCCGGAGGGCGCTCGGTTCATTTGATTGTGGACGGTGGAAGTTGTTCCGGTTATAATGGTTGTTCTCATGTGTTAAGGGAAAAAGGGTTATTATGGATCCTTGAAAGGTTATTAGCCTAGTATGGTGCGATTAGAATCGGCTTGAGGTCTGTGGATGAATTTAAATGTGAATATAGGCTCTATGTCAGGCCGGATGTGTTCACTTCAGCATAGCGCTCCTTATGGAGGAGTATTCGGAGGTTGGATGTTATTTCGTCGTCAGCTATTTCATGTAATACTATATTATGTTGTGTGAGTTGTGAAATGGCTTGATAAATTTCCTATGTGTTGAGGTTCTGTGTAGCGATGGTGTTATGTCAACGGGATGGCTCTCGAGATTCAGATTATATATCACACCTTAGTTGTGCTTGAGTTGTGTAGCATATGGCGCTGTCTGTCCCCCCAGGGATGGTATTATATACTTAGCGTGCTTGTGACTGATATTCGGGTATTTTGTAGGTATGAGCATTTTAGCTTGGTAACTAATTCCTTATAGGTTATTATGTGTGAATCAGGTGGCATGCAGCCACGGGTATGTTGTTTGGATCGGGTTGCACGTCGCAACAGTGTGATGTTGAGTATAGTCTCCTATATTCTATTTTGTGTGTTTTGTGTCCCATTTTCTGAGGAAGGTTCGTAACACCTTTTTGATTGTCTAGTTAGTTACGTGGGTTGAGTAGTTCTTTCCAGAGTTCGTTTTCCTTATATATCACATTCCAGTTTATAGCTTATTGGCACATTGTGGCATCACATGAGACTTTTGGCAGTGTCTGAGGTGGCTTATTTCCTGAACAACTTATACTGGGAGAGACGGGATTATTGGACCTGGGGTCAGTGTGATCAGATCGGTATGAGGCATAGTTAAAGAGTAAGTATCGGTATTCAGTCCAAAATGAGGTAATGATTCTTGTCAAGGGGAGAAACTCAATGAATGGTTGACTCGACAGTTGGTTGTAAATTTCTACGCATCTTTTCCACTGCGGCAACATTTCAAGAGTTGGAACCAGACTTATATATGTCATGAGGTGCATGGTGAGCATCAGGTTCGTGGAAGTTCGGCTATTGTTATCAGAGGATGTTATTATGGTCATGTGAATATTGCGGTCCATGGTGTGAATTCGGCAAATATACGCATTCATGTTCTGGTACATCGTGTGGTGATTCATACAGTGTTCGTATGTTGGAAGCAGGCATGGCAGAGAAGATTCCGGATGTTGGAATTTGGCTCTAAGGCTAGTTTGACTTAACACAAAGGGAATCTTCAGATTTTCTCGAGCCAGTGTGCTCAATTGAGTTGTGGTAGCATGAGTAGGTGCACGAGGTGTTAAGTAGTGATTTCAGACAACTCCAGAGCAGTTCTTAGCAGGTTTGAGGACGAACGTATGTTTAGGTGGGAGAGAATGTAACGACCCGACCGGTCGTTTTGAGCTCTAGCACATCGTTCGGCGATTTGAGGCCATGAGCAGCTTTGCTTCAGGTGTTATGACTTGTACGCGTGGTCGGAATTGAAATTTCCGAGGTTCAGAGTTGATTTGGAAAGAAAATTCTCATTTCGAAAGCTTTAGGTTGGAAGAATTGACTAAGATTAGATTTTAGAGTAAACGGTCTCAGAATCGGGATTTGAAAGTTCCAACAGGTTCGTATGATGATTTCGAACTTGGGCGTATGTTCGGATCGGGTTGTGGATGCCCCGGGAGCGTTTCGACACATATTGTGGAAGTTAGCATTTTGGAAGAATTCCATAAATTTGGGTTGAAGTACATTTCGATGTTATCGATGTCCGTTTGGAATTTCGAGTCTCGGAATAGCTCCGTATGGTGATTCTAGTATTGGGAGCGCGTCCGGAAGTAGATTTGGAGGTCCGTAGGTCATTTTGGAGTCATTTGGCTAAAGTTAGAAACTTGAAGGTTTTTGAGAATTTTGACCGGGAGTGCACTTTTAGATTCGGGGTCGGATTCCGATTCCGAAAGTTGGAGTAGGTCCGTACTGTCAATTATGACTTGTGTGCAAAATTTGAGGTCAATCGGAAGTGATTTGATAGGTTTCGGTATCGAATGTAGAAGTTGAAATTCTAAATTTCATTAAGCTTGGAATGGGTGCGATTCATGAATTCGACGTTGTTTGATGTGAATTGAAGGCCCGACTAAGTTTTAACGTGTTTCGGGACGTGTTGTTATATTTGGTTGAGGTCCCGAGGGCCTCGGGTGGATTCCAGAAGGTTAATGGAGCGATTTTTGAACTTAAGAATTTCTGAAGCTTAATGTTTCTGGTGTAATCGCACCTGCGTGACTTTGGCCGAAGGTGCGAGATTGCAGGTGCGGTGAATTGCTCACAGAAGCGAGAAGGGACTGGAGCTCGGGGAGCTGCAGAAGCGGACTGGAGAAGCGCACCTGCGTGTGCGCAGGCGCGAGGCAGCCATTGCTGGTGCGTAACATTTGCGCATATGCGCATAGCAGGTCACACATGCGAAGCTCGCAGAAGCGAAGAAACTTCTGCATGTGTGAGATCTTGGCTGGGCATTGAGGACCACAAGAGCGTAATTTGATCCGCACCTGCGGAGCCGCAGGAGCGGCTGTTGGACCACAGGTGTGAAGGTCGGGCAGGGCAGAATGCTGTTAAGCGGGGTTTTGGCCATTCTTCTCCCATTTTCATTTGGTTTGGGCGATTTTGAAGAGCTTCAAGGGGAGAGTTTCAGCAAGCAACTCAAGGGAAGTGATCCCCCCTTATTAGTAAGTTAAATACTTGGTTTATATATGGAGTTTAACATGAAAATTAGTAGAAATTGTGGGGTTTCGGTAGAAAATCTAGAATTTGGTATTTTTGGATTTTTACCACGAATTTGAGTACGGAATCGGACATAAAATATATATTTGAGTTCGTGAGGCTATGGGTAAACTTTATCTTCGAAAAGTTTTGGAATCCGGGCACGTGGGCCCGAGGGCGATTTTATCGAGTTTTCGAACAGAGTTAGGAATTGTTATAAATAGGATTATAATGAGTATTAGAGTATATATTTACAGATTTGCTTACTTATTGACTAGTTTTGGAGTGTTGGGCATCGATTTGAGTTGATTGAATGGCTTGGGAGCCGGTTATGAAACTTCAGAGCGAGGTAAGTCTCCTTTCTAACCTTTTAAGAGGGAATTAACTCCGTGGTTGAATTAAATAAATGTTTGTACCTAATTGTGGGGGCCACGTACGTACGAGATGACGAGAGTCTGTACGTAGCTACTATTATGCTGTTGTCCGGGTAGTTTAGGACCCGTATCATGCTATAATTAGAATGTTTGTGCCCTTACTTGCTAGTATTATCACCTAGTCATGATAGAAATTGATAAAAGAGTTGTATAAGTTTAAATTCACTACTTGAAGGTTTGTATGAGGTTAAATTCACTTACTGGAAGGTTTTTATGAGATACTTGACTATAAATGAGAAACTTGTGTTTTTTTAAAATAATTATTAGTTGTGGATCTGGCCGAGTGCCTCAGTAGTACATAGATGCATCTCTGGTTCGCGCTATTCGACCCTCTGGAAGTGCATAGTTTAAATATTTATTGTATCGGACCGTACGACCTCGGCATGATTTGTGCATGCTTGTATTGCTTGCCTTGAAATTTATAAATAATGATATTGCCTCCACGACCTGAGTTAAATTGTTAAATAATGGGAGATAAATTTGGAGATTTCTTAATTATGAAAGAACTGCTTACTTACCTCAAAATATTGAGCTTGCAACCGTTCATATAATCCATACTTAATTATATCATTCATATCCCATTTATAGCCCATAGTAAGTGTCGAAGTCGATCCCTCCTCACTACTTCTTCGGGGTTAGGCGGGATACTAACTGGGTACGCGTTGATTTACATACTCATACTATGCTTGCGGCATATTTTTGTGCAGTTACACATATGTTTAGCGGCCTTGTGGGCGCAGAGGCGCGATTATGGCGGGGACTTAGGCGAGCTGCATTCTATACGACGCACCGCAGTCATTACAGTCTCCTTCAGAGTATTGTATTTTCTTTCCTGTCCAAGTTCTATTCCGGACAATTATCGTATTTTATTTTATATTTCTAGAAAAAGCTCATGCGCTTGTGACACCGGGTTCTGGGATGATTATGGGTTATTCGCTATTGAAATTGGAAAACATTGTTATTTATTCTGTAAATTTATTTTTTTCTAGATAAAGTGAAGTAAATTTACGATTTCAAAAAAAAAAATTAAAATGAGGATTTAATTAACTATTTAATGTTGGCTTGCCTGACAGTGGTGTCCGGCGCCATCACGACCTTTAACGGATTTTGGGTCGTGACAGACACATAACTAAGAACCTTACCCTTACACCAATATTGTGCGATAACAACACATAGACATCGTAGCAATCCATGCACAGTCTCGAAACATAGAAAATACATATGCTGAGCTGGAACAAAAGAATATCTTTCCGTAATGCGACAATAATAGCCTTCCCGAACACGCATGGAAAAATATCCTGCACCACGTCTGCAGTACCACTACAACTCCTCGACGCCCAATTGATAACAAGCGCTTCACGTCGTATAAGATTGAGTAGGAAGGAAATAAAGGCACATGCCCCAATGGAATCAAACCGCACGACGAGGAAATCAAGAACGACCGGTCGGGTCGTTACATTTCTATCCTTAATAAATTAACTATTTATATGTTTGGTTTTATATTAAGATATACTTGGATTATCGATTTGGTGCGGTTTGTCGGTTTTCTTTGTACACCCCTAGGTATAATATAACTTATATAAGTATGCGTTTGGTTTTATATTAAGATATACTTGGATAAATTTATATTTTAAATTTTATATTAGCTTCCTTAAAAAATATTGGGATAAATGATTTAGAGAAGAGGGGGGGATTTTAATGAGGTTATCGATTCTAGTGATAAATTTTGAGGTAGACATATTAATAAAAAAAAGGCCAAGTCTTTAATCAATTGTTTAAACCATTGTAACATGGTTGACCTCGGTTTCAAGGGTTGTAAATACACTTGGTCAAATCATCGTAGAAGGAAAAATGGATTGATAATGGAAAGACTTGATATGATGTATTCTAATGTGGAATGGTTGGAAAATTACCCTAATATGAATATCACACATCTACCCAAAACACACTCGGACCATAATCCTATCCTAATATCCCTTAGGTATAAAATGCACAATAAGTTAGAGAAACCTTTTAGACTGGAGACTATATGGTGCTCTCATCCGGATTTCATAAATATCGTTCATAATAGTTGGAATGGTAGAGACCTTATTGAAGGCACGAAATGTTTCAAAAATGTAGTCCTCAACTGGAAAACTAACAATTTTGGTAGTATCTTCGACAAAAAAAGAAAACTCCTAGCACGAATAAATGGTATTCAGAATTCTCCTAGGTAGTCGTATAGTAGTTTCCTTCGTCATCTTGAGTAGTCGCTAATTATTGAATATAATGATATTCTGAAACTTGAAGAGGACTACTGAAAATTAATATCTAGAGTAAATTGACTAAATGATGGTGACGTGAATACTAGATTTTTCCATATCAAGGCTACTAATAAAAGAAGGAGAAATAACATTATTTTTTTAAAGATGATAATGGAAACTGGTTGGACGACCAAAATGCCATAATGACACACACAACAAATTGCTTTGCTAACCTTTTCACAACATCTCATGAGAGTTAGAACTGGTTCTGCATTAAAAATGATACCCCGAATTTCTATACAATTGATCTATCAATCCTTGATAAACCACTAAGAAACCACGAAATTAGGAATGTTGTTTTCTATTTCAAGACATACAAAGCTCCAGGTCCGGATGGGCTACACCCTTTATTTTTTCAAAAATTGGCACATAGTAGGTAGTAAGGTTATTATTCTTTGCCACAATAGTTTTCAAACAAAGAAAATCTCCCAGACATTAATGATACTTATTTATGTCTCATCCCCAAAATAACAAATGCAAATAATCTAAAACACTTTAGACCTATAAGTCTGTGCAATACCATATACAATAACATTACTACAATAATTGCCAATCTTATCAAGCCTTTTCTAAATCTCCTAATTAGCCAAGAACAATAAAGCTTCTTAAAAAATAGGAGGGCAAGTGATAACGCCATAATCATTCAGGAAATCATAAAAAATTAAACACGTCAAAGAGTAAACCAAACTTTGTTCTCAAAATCGATTTAGAGAAAGCTTTCGATAAATTAGAATGGTCTTTTATCTACAGAACATTAAAATTTTTCAATTTTCCTCCAAATATTACCTCCTTAATCTTAAATTGCATAACAACTAGTAATATTTCAATTCTTGTCAATGGTAATAAATCCAAGAGTTTCTACCCTACAAGAAGAATTAGGCAAGGAGACCCTATGTCCCCTTACCTCTTCATCCTTTGTATGGATATGCTTTCTACAATGATTAACAATCAAGTAGACACAAGGAGGTGGGATCCAATAAAAATAAATCATGCTAGCCCGCCTTTATCTCACTTTGTTTTCTCTTATGACCTAACACTAATGGGACAGGCAAATGATAAAATAATGCTCTCCATCCAGCAATGTTTGGAGAACTTCTGCACCCTTTCAGGGCACAACATCAATAAAACCGAGTAAAAAATAATCGTCTAAAAAAATTATCATCCACAAATAAAAAATTCCCTGACAAACTTATTCGATATTAATATTAGTAACTCCTTCGGAATGTATTTAGGTTTCCCAATAACTGATAACAAGCCAAAATTCTAAAGACTACTAATTTCTCATAGATAGGATGAGGTCCAGACTGAACAATTAGAATGCTAAGTGGCTCAGTATGGATGGGAGAAGCACATTCGCTTCATCCATACTCAACACTCTTCCTAACCATATAATGTAGTTATCACTTCTTCCCAACAAAACTCTTAGTACCATAGACAAAATTCAAAGAGACTTTATATGGGGTAGCACGACAGAAAAAAAAAAATACACCTAATTAGTTGGGACACATTTACTAGGCCAAAGAAGCATGGAAGCCTTGGAATCAGGAAAGCTAAGTCAAAAAATTTGGCCCTATTAACTAACCTAGCATGGAGAGTTCTTAATAACCCATATACCTTATGGGCTAAAGTCTTGACCAGCAAATATGGTAAGAAGGGAAATACTAACTCAAGTTCACACACTTGGAATAGTCTTTTAAAAGGATGAGTACATTGCAACAAAGGTATTCAATGGGATGTTGACAAAAATTCCCCTCTAAACATATGGGATAATAATTGGATAACCTTAGGCAGAATGTCATAGGGCCTTTAAATAAAGAGAAAACATTTTTTAGAATAAAAGATATTGGTGGAACAAGCAATTGGGATCTAGGGAAAATTTCTTTCGATATCCCAAATGATATTATTAATTACATAAATACAGTCGACCATAACCCTAATCCAAACACAACAAATACTCTCTTATGGATTCTAAATAACAACGGTATTTTCACAATGAGCTCTTGTTACAAACTTTGAGAAGCTAATGATAAAAGTTCAAATGGATATGGGAGCTTAATAACCAAAACAATACTTTCCATGGAATCAACCCCAAAACAATCATTAAAATAGCTCTAGAATTTAAATATATTGCTACAAACCCATCAACATATACGCTCAAAATGTATATTCACATAAATTGGTACCCACCTCAAAAAGGATGGTACAAAACTAATATTGATGGTGCCTTCAACAATACTTGCTTACAAAGAGGTGCATGAGGAGTTGTACGCGATGCCAAAGGGGAATGGATCGCAGGATACCACAGGAAAATGCATGCAATAGCACCACTAAATGTAGAATTACAAGCTCTACAACAAGGTCTCCAATTCATTTTCAACGAGAACCTTCTACCCATCGAAGTGGAGACAGAAGCAACTGGCGTAATACATATACTTGATGCTGACTATCCTACTTATAAAAATTTGATTTTGAATTGCAGGTGATTAATGGGGCAAGCAACGGAGATGGGGGAGGTCGTACTGAGGCATAACATTCGTGAAGTAAACAACGTGTCACACTCTTTGGTTAAGGAATCACTCAAACAACCCAGCTCAAATAAATTATGTGGTTTTGTTACACCTCCAAACTTTGTGGTGGAAGCCTATTACAAAGATCAGGAAGGTTTTCGTTATTTAAGAAGTATTTCTAATAGTGTATGTTATAAGCTGGCTACTTTAGGAAATGTAAATGCCCTACGAGGCATAACTGTAGCCCAATGCGGCAGTAGTGAAGCCAATGATGCATTAGCACCAACTGTGTAACGATCCGATCGGTCGTTTTGAGCTCTAGCATGTCGTTCAGTAATTTGAGGCTTGAGTTGCTTCACTTCAGATATTATGACTTGTACGTGTGGTCGGAATTAAATTTCGGGAAGTTCAGAGTTGATTTGGAAAGAAAATTCTAATTTAGGAAGCTTTAAGTTGGAAGAATTGGCTGAGATTTGACTTTTGAGTAAACAACCTTAGAATTGGGATTTGAAGGTTCCAATAGATTCGTATGATAATTTTGGACTTGGGCGTATGCTCAGGTTAAGAACCGGGTGGTTCGGGAGTATTTTGGCACTTATTATGAAAAGTTGGCATTTTAAAGGTTTAAGAATTTCATAAGTTTGGTTTGAAGTGGATTTTAATGTTATAAATATTCGTTTGGGGTTTCGATCCTTAGAATAGCTTCGTTATGTCATTTATGACTCGTGTGCAAAATTTGAAGTCATTTCGGATTGATTTGATACGTTTCGGCACAAGATATAGAATTTGGAAATTTAAAAATTTATAAGTTTGATTTGAGGTGCGATTCATGATTTTGATATTGTTTGACGTGGTTTAAGGCTTCAACTAAGTTCGTATTATATTTTGGGACGTGTTGGTATATTTGGTTAAGGTCCCGAGGGCCTCGGGTGGATCCCGCATGGTAAACAGATCAAGTTTGGATAGTGCTGATGCAGCTGGGATCTGGTACAATTGCACCTGCGTGGGAAGGGTCGCAGGTTCGAGACCGCAGAAGCGGCTCTGGTGTCGCAGGAGCAGTTGGTCTTAAGGTTGGTTGGAGATGCAGGTGCGAGGAGCTTACCGCACCTGCGGGCGAGTAGATGCGGGCGAAGGAGCGCAGAAGTGGAGGTGGTTTGGGGTTGGAAGATCGCAGGTGCGAGTGTTGTGG
>AWOL01S0055199.1:1997-15999 GCA_000715115.1 Nicotiana otophora | reverse complement strand
AGCTAGGGAGTCCGTAGATGCGGGTGATTTCCGCAGGAGCATCTGCGCATCTGCGATTAAGGGCCCGCAAAAGCTGAAAGGTGGCACCTTGGGGTGCCACATCTGCGAGGTGGTTTCTGCAGAAGCGGAGCCGCAACAGTGGCTACTGTTCTGTAGGTTCAAGAGGTTGTTGGGCAGAGTGTTGTTTTAAGAATGGAATTTGGCCCATTTTCTTTCAATTTCACTTGGTTGGGGCGATTTTGGAGAGTTTCAAAGGGAGATTTTCATCGAACAATACAAGGTAAGTGATTCCCACCTATTACAAGTTAAATACATGATTTGCGTATGGATTTAAACATGAAAATTAGTAACAATTGTGGGGGTTTTGGTAGAAAACCTAAAAATTGGTATTTTTAGATTTGACCACGAAAGTAGACATAAAATTAGGAATAAATTATATACTTGAGTTCGTGGTGTTATGGGTAAGGTTTATCTTCAAACAATTTCGGAATCCATGCACGTGGGCCCGAGGGATAACTTTATCGACTTTTTGAGAGGAGTTGGGGATTGTTATTAATTGATTAATTATGGGTAATAGAGTATATATTTATGAATTTGCGCATTTGTTTGACTAGGTTTTGAGAGATGGGCATCAATTTGAGGTGTTTGAGAGGCGTTGGAGCCAGTTTTGTAACTATAGAGCGAGGTAAGTCTCCTGTCTAACCTTGTGAGGGGAAAACTACCCCTAGGTGATATTTATTATTATGTACAACTATTTATGGCTATTACGTACGTACGAGGTGACGAGAGTCCGTATGTAGCGAAAGCATGTTTATGTCCGGGTAGACTTAGGACTTTATCATATATATTTGAATTACGTGAACTCATTCTGATGGCTTAATTAATTGATTTAGAAATAAATATATGTATACGAGGCTGAGCCTTAACACTTTGAGTTATGGGCGATTTATTTGAGGAACGGTAAAGATTGTATTCATTTTGTGCTCATGTGCTATATTGTAAACACGTGTCTCGTAATTCGGTAACTTCCTTCATTTTCTTGTGGAGCGGGTCGAACACCTAGGCAGTATATAGATGCATCTATGGTTCATGCTGCACGACCCTTCGCAGTGTACATATTATTCTGGATCGGGCCGAACGACCTCGACAGAATCGTGCGTTATATCACTAGTAGTCTAAATGTTCACGAGATAAACCTTCCATCGATGTCCGATATTTTTATGGTATTCCTTATTATTTGATAGTGGCACTTGGCATTTTTCTGATCTGTGAAGGTAGAATATAAGATCGAGAAATTTATACTTTAAAAGAAATATTTGAAAAAATATGAAATTACAGATTTACCCACTGTACACTTCATATTTATGATGAATTATTATATTGTTTTATTGGACCACTAGTAAGTGTCGATGTCGACCCCGCATCACTACTTCTCCGGGGTTAGGCTAGATACTTAGTGGGTGCGCGTTGATTTAAGTACTCATGATGCACTTCTGCACTAAATGTGCAGGATCTGACAGGTCATTTGGTGGTAATCTTGGCGCGTAGGTGCATCTGTTGAGGAGACTTTACGGGAGCAACAACTCAGGCTACGCATCGCAGTCCACCGAGTCTCCATCGTACTATTTATTTTATCTTATCTTATTTATATTCTGGACATATGTTGTATTATTATTGTACTCCTTAAAAAATACTCATGTACTTGTGATACCGGGTTTTGGAGTTCCTTCGGGTTGTTTATTATTGTGGTTCGTGTAAATATTATCATTCACCTTGTAAATTCTATTTTATACTATTTTAATTATTGGAAATTATTATTTTAAAGTAATAAAATGAGTAATCAAATTAGTAGATCACCGTTGGCTTGCCTGACGGCTGCGTTAGGCGCCATCACGACCTATTATGGATTTTGGGTCATGACAGCTTAGTATCAGAGCGTTAGGTTCACTTAGGTCTCACGAGTCATGAGCAAGTCTAGTAGAGACTTGTGGATTGGTACAGAGACGTCTGTACTTATCTTCGAGAGGCTACAGGGCTGTTAGGAGCACTTCCCTTCTTGATTCCTCATCATGCGATTTGATTCCTTTGAGGCTTATGCCTTTATTTCCTTCCTACTCAATCTTATGCGACGTGAAGTGCTTGTTATCAATTGAGCATCGAGGAGTTGTAGTGGTACTATAGACATGGTACAGGATGTTTTTCCCTGCGTGTTCGGCATGCTATTATCATCGCCTTGCGGAAGGATGTTCTGTCACTTCAGCTCAGAAGCTGTATTTTTGATGGTTTCGAGGCTACTCGCAGATTGCTATGATGTTCAGGCATCATTACCTCACAATGTTAGTGCAATGGTAGGGTGCTTGTCTAAGTCTCGAGGCAGTGAATGACTCGAAAGGAGGATTTCTCGGTGCATGATTTAGGGGTTCGACATTTAAACCCAGCGGAGGAAAGACAATCGGTCTAAGAATGCCCAAGCTTTGGTTGATGGAGTAGCGAGACTTGATATTCTCAAGTGTGGTGGAATTCTTATTTGTGATGTAATGTCGTCATCCTTGTTGGAACGTATTAAGGTTCGTCGGTGTTATGGTCTTCTTTGATTTTTTGCCTTCAGGGTAGGGTGTTTTGAAATGGTGCATGAGGAATGGTTGTCAGAGATAACAATGTGTAGTGATTTAGAATTGAATTGGTATTTCTAATGTTGATTGCTCGAGAATGATGATCTTCTAGGATGTTTAGAGTTGGTACAAATTCATTAGTTTAGATGCTACATGTACGGATTTGATTAGAGGCAACATTTGCACAGCGAAGTATGAGAGGGGAAGATGGCGGGAGGTGTCTCATGGTGGTTGAAGTACTAGCAGGTCAAGTATGAAAAACAGAGGTCGAGAAGTTGTTTAAAGGAAGTGGTTTGACCGAAGTGGGAGTGGCAGAGTAGCATATAGATTATGTGGTAGGATAGTCACGTGCTTTGAGAGAGTTTAGAGCGATTTTGGGAATCGTGATGGAAGTTGATTTGGTCCATGAGTTATATTTGGAATGGTGGTTACTGTACAGAGAAAGATTGAGTACGGCAAAAAGGAGTTGCTTGAAATGAAGAGTGGTCTGAAGGTTTGATTATCGTTTCGGATGCAACATGACTTTGAGTTTGAAATGTATTGTCAGACTTTCAGTTGATGTCAAGGGGGAATGAACGGACATGTACAGCTGGTGGGCGAGCATGGGCTGAGGAACGTTTACTGATTTTATGGTAGTTATGTAACGACCCAACCGGTCATTTTGAGAGTATTAGCCCCGAAACCCTAATTGTTGCTCCCTCTATCTCATTTTGTGGTTACGTGACTCACTGGGAGGTTTGGTTTTTGGTTTCGGAGTGAAATGTGACACATAGTCCCTAAATTGGGAGTTTAAGTTCTAGGAATTAATCGTAGTTTGAATTGTGTGAAGACGACTCCGTAATGGAGTGTCGATGGTTCCAATAGCTCCGTATAGTGATTTTGGTCTTAGGAGCGTGTCCATATGTTTATTTGGAGGTCCGTAGGTCATTTTAGCGTCAATTGGCGAAAGTTAGAAATTGAATGATTTTTGGAAGGTTTGACCAGGGGTGGACTTTTTGATATCAGGGTCGGATTCCAATTCCGGAAGTTGGAGTAGGTCCGTAATGTCAATTATGAATTGTGTGAAAAATGTGAGGTCAATCGGACTTGATTTGGTAGGTTTCGGTATCAGATGTAGAAGTTTAAAGTTCTAATGTTTATTAGGCTTGAATCGATGTGCAATTCGTATTTTTTGGATTGTTTGATATGATTTATAGGATCGACTAAGTTCTTATGATATCTTAGAACTCATTGGTATGTTTGGTTGAGGTCTCGGGGACCTCGGGTTGATTCCGAATAGTTAACGGATCAAATTTAGACTTGTGAGAATGGATGAAGGCACCAGTTCTGGTGCAATCGCACCTGCGCAAGATTGACCGCGGGTGCGAGCTCGCAGAAGCGAGCAATTGGGCGCAGATGTGGGGCTGGAGGAAGTGGCTTGCGGTCGCAAGTGTGATGCAAAGGCCGCATAGGTGGAGTCGCTTCTGCGGAGGAATGAGCGTAGAAGCGGAAAGGCCAGGGAGGCCTGTTGATCGCAGATGCGGACGAGGTCCGCAGGAGCGCATGCGCAGAAGTGCTCCTTGGCCACAGGAGCGAAAGCGCAAAGGAGTATTTGGGTTCGTAGAAGCGGATGAGCTTGGACTAAGTTAGAACCGCACATGCGATGGAAAGTCTGCAGGTGCGTAGCCGCAGATGCGGCTATAGGTTCGCAGAAGCGAAATCGCTGGGCAGAAAAAGGCTAATTCCGAGGGTTTAATTTCATTCCCAATCTTTGAACCTAGAGAGCTCGGATTGAGGCAAAATTTTGAGTGTTTTCCAGAGAAATCATTTGGATAAGGATTCTTGACTTATTTTTGATTAAGTTCCACTAAGATATCATTTATTCTTCATTAAATTAAGGATTTGGGTGGAGAAATTCGTAAAAAAGGTGGAAATATCCTTAGGCCGAATTTTGAAGTTTTGATCGAGAATTTTGTATCTGATTTGAGTAATTTTTGTATGGGTGGACTTGATATCAAATGGGTGTTCGTATGTTATGACTTTTACCCGATTCCAAGACGTGGGCCCGGGTCGACCTTTTGGGACGATTTTTCAATTTTTTGCTAAAGTCGTAGTTTCATTATTGAAATTAATTACTGGTAGTTGTATTTATAGTATGTAATTACTTTTAGTTAGCTTTTGGCCGTTCGGAGTCGGAAAGTCGAAGGAAAGACATTCTTATCAACTGATTGAGCGAGATTTGAGGTAAGTGACTTGTCTAACCTTGTGTGGGGGAAATCCCCTTAGGATTTGGTACTGTTGTAACAATTTGTGATATGTGAGCTCCGTATACGCGAGGTGACGAGTGCATATACGGGATAAATGTGGAAATTTCGGTTCTTGCTGAGTAGTCTTATTTTACATTCCTTAACTGAGTTTCCTTAGCATGTGTAGTTATCATGTTTAGCCTAGTATCATATGTCTACGTGTCTTAACTCTTACTTGCAATTAGTGCAACATGCTTAGTTGAATTACCTGTTTCCTTGATTTTGTATTCAGTCTTTAACTATAGGATACCTTGCCATAAATTCGTTGTTCCATAAGTTATGAGTTGTGTATTTACTTTTGGGACTACGAGGCGGTACCTCGGGAGCTCCCCGTTGCATATTTACTCTTGGGACTATGAGGCGGTACCTCGGGAGCTCCCCGTTGCATATTTACTTTTGGGACTGTGAGGCGCTACCTCGGGAGCTCTGCGTTGCATATTTACTTTTGGGACTATGAGGTGGTACCTCGGGAGCTCCCCGTTGAATATTTACTTTTGGGACTACGAGTCGGTACCTCGGGAGCTCCCCATTGCATATTTACTTTTGGGACTACTAGGCGGTACCTCGGGAGCTCCCCGTGGCATATTTACTTTTGGGACTATGAGGCGATATCTTGGGAGCTCCCCATTGCATATTTACTTTTGGGACTATGAGGCGGTACCTCGGGACCTCCCCTGTTGTATATTTACATTTGGGACTACAAGGCGGTACCTCGGGACTGCCCCTGTTGTTTACCTCTATTTGCTGTGTTGTTACCTTTCTGAAATTCCTCATTGTTAAATTCTCAGTCATTTCATTATATTATTATATCTTCTTCCTTGTTTCCTTTTTATTCATGTAGGCCCCGACCTGACCTCGTCACTACTCTATCGATGTTAGGCTTGGCACTTACTGGGTACCATTGTAGTGTACTCATGCTACTCTTCTGCACATCGTTTTGTGCAGCTGCAGGTTCTTCATACCAGGCCAGCTACCAGTGAGATAACCTTTATGTGAAGACTTCAAGGTACATATGCCAACATCCGTAGACCTCAGAGTCCCCCTCTATCCTTATTATGTTATTTTTCCTTTTTCTCTTTAGACTCTGATGTATAGAGACACTCGATATTTTCTCTTAGAAGCTCGTGACTTATTTCTACCGGGTTTTTGGAGTTATAATTACGTTGAACCATAGTTTTTATATATTTCATATGTTGAGGTCTGAGTTCAGTTTTATATTTTGTTATTCTGTACAATTATTAGGCTTACCTAGTCCTAGAGACTAGGTGCCTTCACGACATCCTACGGAGGGGAATTTGGGTCGTGACAACTTGTACCCAGGGCAGCGTCGTTGGAGGATGTCAGTAAGGAATTCCACAGGTGAGTGATCTCCTGTGAGAAGAATTAGCGGTTGTGTGATTTTGATGAAGTTTCTATGAAGAGTCCTACTTAGTAATTTGGCGGGTTAACGATGCGAGATCATGGTAATTGAAAGGAGGAATCTTAGTAGGTTCTAGATTTATGTAATTGTAGCTTTAATCTAAGTGGGGGAGCCCACCGTCTATGATTGGATCGCGTGGTTGTTTGCTTGTGCATCTTCTGGTTATCGGTGCATTGGTGGATTATTTAGGACTAAGAAAAGGAAATATCAGGGGTAATTCAAGCAAAGAAATTGATAAATGTGTGTTATATTCTACCTTATCGATTCATGTTCAGGTTTTGGGAAGACTCAGAGTTTATGCTTTGTGGATGTGATGTACAAGGAAAAGAATTCAGCCGGTTGCTTCTTTGAGAGGGTGTTCATGTGCTAGCAGAGCGTTGGAGTTTGGTTATGTTCGAGATCAGGTCATAGAGGGTGACTCTCAACAACGGTCCTAGTGGGTTCAAGAATTAAAGTGCAGTGCCTAAGGATTTCAGGTCCGTTATGTGGTTAAGGACTGAATTTTTGCAGTGGATTGTGAACGGAACTTGGAATGTTCTATGTCATCGTCGAGTATGTGGTGCAGATAGGAGTACAGGAAGAAATAACTTCGGATTCACGGAAGGTCTTACAAAATGAGTGTACCAATTGGAGATGCTATTGTGCGCCTGAGAAGGGTATGAGATGGTCCATGGGCATTGAGACGATGTGGTCTCGCGATTTGGGTCACTCGGGATGAGTGCGTATTGGGTTCGTATGTTTTGAATGGAGCAAGGTAAACTGAAAGAAGTTGGGTCGGTTAGTAATGGTTGAATCAACATGATTGTGGGAATGATCAGTTCCTTCGACGTGTGAAGTTATACATGTGGTTTGTGCTTATACATGCGGGCCTGACAGCCACCATAACTTGATTGATTTGGGAAGTATTTGATTCAAATGGCCTTGTTGTGTAAATGGATTCTGGAAGAGTCATGGCGGTTTAGATCACGACTTGAGGTTTGTATTTTTCTGTGATTCGGGAATTCAGTTACGTGTTGCATTGGTTCTTCTTAAATGAGCTAAGTGAAAGGTTTCTAGCGAATGAAGTGTTTATTCCACTAGTAGTTCCAGTTAGCGCCATGGGAATTTTAAAGTCAAAGATCAAGGTTGTAGTTCGGTGTTCACAAGAATGTCACGAGCTCGGATGAGTAGGGGAGAATTTAGATTTTCAGAGTAAGCTGGCATTTTCTTTAGTCTCGATTTGCTTTAAAGAATTAGAACGGTTGGTGGTATAGATGTGCAGACTTTGCTACCTGAGCGGAAGGTCATGGGAGCTTACCCCACGGGGAGATTTGCTTAAGTGTGGCATGGTAGTCACCTGATTATTAAAGATTAAAACCAAGTATGGAGGTTATGGTAATATCGCAAATGTGAGAGTTTATGCCTGAGAGGTGTTCTATTCCTTGGGTTGTGGACTGTGTGAGTTTGTTTCGGATTTGACGGTTGTTATTATGTGTCATGAATAGGGCTATTGTGGTTCTTTGGAAGGTTATTAACCAAGTATGGTATGATCAAAATCGGCTTGAGGTTCGTTGATGGGTCTAATGTGAATGTATGCTCTACATCAGGCCGAATGTGTCCATTCAGCATGGCGTTGCTTATGAGGAGTCTTCGGGCATTGGATGTTATTCTCGTCGTCAGTTATTCCATGTAATACTCTATTGTGCCAGGTGGGTTGTGAGACGACTTGATTATTTGCACATATGTTGTGATCCTATGTAGTTTGTGGTGTTACATGAGCAGGAGGGCTCTCGAGATGCAGGTCATTTATTGCACCTTAGTTGTGCTTGGGTTTCGTAGCGTATGGCGCTATCCGTCTCCCAGGGCTTGTATTATGCACTTGGCATGCTTGTGGTCGATATTCGAGCATTTCGTAAGTATAAGAATTACGGCTTGATGTGTGTGTTTTCTTCTTGATTGTTATGTGCGGATGGGGTGGCACGCTGCCACAGGTATATTGTTTGGATCGGGTTTCACGTTGTAATATTGTTATGTTTAGATCAGGTTGCACGCCGCAACAACAAGATGTTGAGCATAGTTCCTTACACGTATTTTGTGTGTCTTGTTTTTACCCCTTAGGTAGGCTCATAGCATCTATTCGGCCATTTTATTTGTTACGCAGGCTGGGTAATTCCCTGTCAGAGTTCATTCTTCCTTATGAGTTATATTCGAGTGGTGACTTATTGGTGCTTTTATGGTGCTACATAAGATCTTGGTCAGTATTTGAGGTGACTCATTGCATGAGCAGTTTGTACTGGGTGAGGCAAGATTATTAGACCTGCAATTAGTGCAATCAGATTTATATAAGGTACATTCAAGAGAAAATATCGATATTCAGTTCGGAATGAGGTAATAGTTCTTGTTTGGAGAAGAGACTCCATGATTTATTGATTCGGTAGGTGGTTATGAGTTTCTACACGTTTATTCGTCGTGGTTATACTGTTAGAATTGGAACATGGCTTATATGTGTTATGGGGTGTATTGCGAGCATCGAATTCATCAAAATACAGCTATTGTGGTCGGAGGATGTTGTTATGGGCAACCGACATATGTGGTGCGTGGTGTGATTTCAGCATAGGTGCATGATAATGTTTTGGTACAGTGTGTGGTGATTAGTACGATGTTCGTATGTTGGTATCAGGACTTGTAGAGAAATTTGGAGGTTGAATTTGGTTCTAAGGCTTATTGACTAAATAAAAGGGAGGATCTTCAGTCTGACTCGAGCTAATGGGTTAAACTGGTTTGTGGTAGCACGGGTAGGTGCACGAGGTGTTAAACAGTGATTTTGGACAACTCCGGAGCATTTCTTAGCACGTTCAAGGATGAACGTATGTTTAAGTAGGGGAGAATGTAATGACCCGATCGGTCATTTTGAGCTCTAGCACATCGTTCAACAGTTTGAGGCCTTGAGTAGCTTCACTTCAGGTATCATGACTTGTACGTGTGGTCGGAATTGAATTTTGGGAAGTTCGAAGTTGATTTGGAAAGAAAATTCTAATTTCGAAAGCTTTAAGTTGGAAGAATTGGTTGAGACTTGACTTTTGAGTAAATAACCTTGGAATCGAGATTCGAAGGTTCCAATAAGTTTGTATGATGATTTCAGACTTAGGAGTATGTTCGGGTTGAGTACAGGGTGGTCCGGGAGTATTTCGGCGCTTATTATAGAAAGTTGGCATTTTAAAGGTTTAAGAATTTCTTAAGTTTGGTTTGAAGTGGATTTTGATGTTATTAATATCCGTTTGGGGTTCCGATCCTTGGAATAGCTTCGTTATGTCATCTATGACTCGTGTGCGAAATTTGAAGTCATTCCGGATTGATATGATACGTCTTGGCACAAGATATAGAATTTGGAAATTTGAAATTTTATAAGTTTGATTCGAGGCGCGATTCATGATTTTGATATTGTTTGACGTGGTTTAAGGTTTCGACTAAGTTCGTATTGTATTTTGGGATGTGTTCGTATATTTGGTTAAGGTTCTGAGGGCCTCGGCTGGATCCCAGATGGTAAATGGATTGAGTTTGGACTTGGAAGAAGTGTTGAGGCAACTAGGATCTGGTATAATCACACCTGCGTGGGAAGGGCCGCAGGTGCGAGACTGCAGAAGCGGCCCTGGTGTCACAGAAACGGCTGGGCTTAAGGTTGATTGGAGATGCAGGTGCAAGGCATTTACTGTATCTGCAGGCGCGCAGATGCGGGCGAAGGAGCGGGAAAGCGGAGGTGGTCTGCGGTTGAAAGGTCAGAGGTGCGGGTGTTGTGGTGCACCTGCAGAGTCGCACCTGCGGTCATGTGCGCGCAGATGCGTAAGGCTGCTAGAGCTAGGGAGTCTGCAGATGCGGGTGATTTTCGCAGAAGCGGAGGCGCATCTGCAATTGAGGGCCCGCAGAAGCGAAAAGGTGGCACCTTGGAGGAAGCCGCATCTGCGAGGTGGCTTCTGCAGAAGCGGCTACTGTTCTGCAGGTGCGAGAGGCCGTTGGGCAGTGTGTTCTTTTAAGAACGGGATTTGGCCCATTTTCTTTCATTTTTACTTGGTTGGGGCGATTTTAGAGAGCTTCAAGGGGAGATTTTCATCATGCAACACAAGGTAAGTGATTCCCACCTATTACAAGTTAAATACATGGTTTGTATATGGAGTTAAACATGGATATTAGTACAAATTATGGGTTTTTGGTAGAAAACCTAAAAATTGATATTTTTGGATTTTAACCACGAAATTGGACGTGAAATTAGGAATAAATTATATACTTGAGTTCTTGGTGTTATGGGTAAGGTTTATCCTCAAATAATTTCGAAATCCGGGCACATGGGCCCGAGGATTGACTTTATCGATTTTTCGAGGGTAGTTGAGGATTGTTATTAATTGATTAATTATGGGTAACAGAGTATATATTTATGGATTTACACATTTGTTTGACTAGTTTTGGAGAGACGAGCATCAATTTGAGGTGTTTGAGAGGCGTTGGAGCCTGTTTTAGAACTACGGAGCGAGGTAAGTCTCATGTCTACCGTGTGAGGGGGAAACTACACCCTAGGTAATATTTATTGTTATGTGTAACTAGTTGTGGGTGCTACGTACACACGAGGTGATGANTTTATTGTTATGTGTAACTAGTTGTGGGTGCTACGTACACACGGGGTAATGGGAGTCCATACGTGCTAAAGTATGTTTATGTCCGGGTAGACTTAGGACTTTATCATATATATTTGAATTATTTGAACTCATTCTGCTGGCTTAATTAATTGAAGTTATAAGTGAATTTGATTTAGAAATAATATATGTATACTATTCCGAGCCTTAACACTTTGAGTTGTGGGCGAGTTGTTTGAGGAACGGTAAAGATTATATTCATTTTGTGCTCATGTGTTGTATTGTAAACACGTGTCTCATAATTCAGTAATTTCATTCCTTTTCTTATGGAGTGGGCCGAACACCTAGGCAGTAAATAGATACATCTATGGTTCATGCCGCACGACCCTTGGCAGTGTACATATTATTCTCGATCGAGCCGAACGACCTAGGCAGAATCATGCGTTATTTTGCTAGTAGTCCGAATGTTCACGAGATAAACCTTCCACCGATACCCGATATTTTTATGGTATTCCTTACTTATTTGATAGTGGCACTTGATATTTTTCTGAGCTGTTAAAGTAGAATACAATATCGAGAAATTTATACTTTAAAAGAAATATTTGAAAATTATGAAATTACAGATTTACCCCATTATCGTTGTGCACTTCATATTTGTGATGAATTATTATATTATTTTATTGGACCTCTAGTAAGTGTCGATGTCGACCCCTCATCATTACTTTTTCGGGTTAGGCTAGATACTTACTAGGTATGTGTTGATTTACGTACTCATGTTGCACTTCTGCACTAAATGTGCAGGATCTGACAGGTCATTTGGTGATCATCTTGGGGCGTAGGCGCATTTGTTGAGGAGACTTTACGGGAGCTGCAACTCTGACTACGCATCGCAGTCCATCGAATCTCCATCGTACTATTTATTTTATCCTGTCTTATTTACATTCTGGACAGATACTGTATTATTATTGTACTACTTAGAAAATGCTTATGTACTTGTGACACCGGATTTTGGGAGTTTCTTCGGGTTGTTCATTATTGGGGTTCGTGTAAATATTATCATTCACCCTGTAAATTCTATTTTATACTGTTTTAATTATTAAAAATTATGATTTCATCAAATTGGTAGATCATCTTGCCCGACGGCGGTGTTAGGTGCCATCACGACCTATAGTAAATTTTGGGTTGTGACAAACTGTTACCTAGCTTTTTATATATAAATAAAATATCTCTCTGTTTCAAAAATCTTTATCTTTTTGTTATTTTATTCTAGGATTATTAATCTGGATATTATTATCCCACATTGAGTGTAGTATAATAATACTACCACAATTGTGGTTTAAATAATATTGTAATTGCTTATAGAGGAACGTAAAATTCAACTAAATGCATGATAAAATAATCGTACATTTTATCCTAAAATTGTTATTCCTTAGGACCAAATACTTGGCCTAAATAAAATAAATATACTCCCTCTATTTCAATTTAGATAACACTCTTTCCTTATTAGTCTGTTCCAAAAAGAATGACACATTTTTATAATTGAAAATAATTTAACTTTAAATTCTTTATTTTATCAATTTTACCCTTAATATGAAGCTTTTATAACCACACAAATTTCATGGCCCCACAAAGCTTTTACCTCTTATGCTTTTACGACCACAAGTTTTAAAGTCTTTCGTTTTTTTCTTAAACTTCGTATCGAGCCAAACTACCCTATCTAAATTGAAACGGGGAGAGTATATTTTATTATAGTAGTTGTGTTGCGCCACTGATCATTTGATTGAAAGCAGAGGCGGAGCTAGAGTGTTGGGAACGCGTTTGGCCAAACCTAGTAGCTTTGGTTCAAATTTTGTATTTGTCCTAAGAAATTATTAAATATGTACAAAATAATTAATTTAGAACTCAGTAACTTAAAAAGATTAAAATTTCACAAGCTTAAAATCCCGGCTCTACCTCTGATTGAAAGATGTTAGACTTGTTTTCACCCACAAGTAATTCGAACTAATTGCGTTTGAGCATGCCTCATTTCTAGTCGATTTGATCTAGTCTTTGTGAAAATCATGATCCATATATTACTGTATATGTGAATGGATATTAATTGATGTTTTTCAGTTCCGATTATGTTTCTATAATTGTAATTTTATAGTTTAGGATATTTAAAGTTTTATAGTTTAGGATATATGTTATAAATGGGTAAGTTTTGAAATTAAACGAAATACAATAAGTTTATACCTACAAGAATCAGAAGTGGGAGAAGAAGACCAGAGGGGCAGAAAAGAGAGAGTGAATAAAATTTTTATTATTCTACTTATCTTGTAAACTAAGTACAGGTCCTACTTATATAACCACTCAGTTACCTTAATGAACTGCTAACTACTCAAATTATAGTTAAGCTAGAATCGGAGTGAAAAGACAATATTGCCCTTCATCAAGTGACCCCTTTTTCAACACTCCCCCTCAAGCTAGGTAGTGCAAATATGTTATAAACTCCTAGCTTGGAACTTAAGTAGTTATGTTGAACTCTGCTCGGCCCTTTAGTAAGAAGATCTGCAGGTTGATCTTTGATGTTGATATACTTTGTTGTTATCGGTCCTTGTGTTATCTTCTCCCTTATAAAGTGGAAATCTATTTCAATATGTTTGGTTATTTCATGGTATACAGGATTAGCTGTATTTTGCATAGCTATTCTACTATCATTGTACACTTCGACAGGAAGTTTAATCTCCATTCCAATCTCTTTTACCAAATGAGCTCTACAACAGTGGTTGCAATACTCCTGTACTCAGCTTCAGCTGAGCTCCTGGACATAGTGGTTTGTTTCTTAGATTTTCAAAAAATTAAAGAGTCTCCGATCTTAATTAAATATCCAGTCACAGAACTTCTGGAGTTTGGACATGCAGCCCAATCTATATTACAGTAGGTTGTGATTGTATTATTTTTTGTTTGCTAGACAGCAGAATACCTTGCCCTGGTTGATTTTTCACATATCTTAATATTCTGAAAGCAACTTCCGTATGAGATTTCTTAGCTTGCTGAAACAACTGACTCAAGGTTTGATCACTGAATGAAATATCAGGTTTT